>JAEIFG010000334.1:600000-885000 GCA_018901795.1 Drosophila sp. st01m
CTGCCACATGTGGTAAGTGTAGGCTGGTGGCAAGGGCGTGGAGGGTGTGGGGGGGAGGGAAAGGGGTCGGTTGGGTATTCACTCGCATAACTGAGTTCCCTCAGCAATTTGGTTCCAGCGGCGGAAACTGACAATTTAGCAAATGCCACCGCGTAGCGCCAACCGAAAGAATGTTTGACAGACTGAATGAAGAATGAATCAGTGAATGAATGAGTGAGTAAGTGAGGGAATGAATGAGTGAGTGAGTGTGTGTGTGACAGTGTGTAACTGAGTGAATAAGTGGTTAAATAAAGGGAGTGTGGGTGCCAAGTGAATGTTTGGCAGCATTAGATTGCAGCTAATTCTTGTCTGAGTATACTCATCCTCATACTCATACTCATACATGCACAGTGCAAATAGTGATGACAGTGAGTACAGTGAATGGCGGCAGTTGGCAAGTCAAGTCATCATGCTACGTTTGCGGTGGCATGCAACAGCATTTTTTATTTTACATTTACAGCTGTTGATGCCGCTTGAGTACAAGTCCAAGTGCAAGAGCAACAGTTGCCACTGTTTGTTGCTGTTGTTGCTGTTGTTGCCGCTGTTGTTGCTGGTCAGCTTGCTGGCCGGTTTACAGTTCTATTGGCTTAGCGTTTTGGCTTTTTTGTGCGCTCATGTCTAAACTGTTGTGTAATTTAATTAGCCAGCTGCGCATAATGTTCACGCCAAGTGGAAGCTGGCGCACAGATTTACCGTTCCCCAGATGAACAGCATCTTTTGCATCTCATGTTCCAGCCCAAGTCGCCATAGGCCAGGCCAACAGCACAACAGCATAACAGCGTTCTCATCTTCGACTTGGGCAATTAATCATGCGTCTAATTTAAGCGGCCGTGTCGGCATTTGGCCAGGACTTTGCCTCCGACTGCCGACTGCCGACTACCAGCAACTGAGTATTTTGGTTATTTGTAGCAAATGTTATTCAATTTGGCCTTAATGTGTGCATCAGGCGTAGCTCAGCTTCCGGCTTGATGAACTGGCTACAACTGAATCGGCTTTCTGCTTTCGACTTTCAGGGTTTGAGTCTGCTGCAATCAGTTAACAGAATCTATATAAATTGCCATTCGCAATTGCGTCATTTGAAACAATTAGCAAACGACAAAAACCAGATGTTGATATTGATGAGAACAAGAAAATTACAGAAAGCAGACGCGGCAAATGCGTGAAGAGAGAGAGAGAGAGATAGAGAGATAGAGAGACAGATAAACTAGCTATAGATGTACATATGTATGCAGTGTGAGAGGTACGCATACAGCTAACGGGCACTGTGCGTGCTTGCCAAGGTCTGTTGATATACAAGTTGTGATATTGACTAACTTATAAGCGTATTTGAGTATTTGATAAACAATTTTAGTGTTTGATTCGAACATATAGTTTTTGTTAATGTTACTCAGAATGTGATTGATATGATCCGCTTTGTGATTGATGCTGTTATCGTATTATTAGCACTGTGACTGTTAAAGTGTCTGCAGTCTGCATATATATTATTGTTGTTACTGTTACTGTTACTGCTTCTGTTAGTGATAATAGACTGTAGAGTTTTACAGCGACTGTTGCTGTTGCTGTTACGTGCTTCTTTTATTGTCACTGTTGCTGCTACTTATAAGCGTTTCTGTTACTCAGAATGTGATTGATATGTTCCGCTTTGTGATTGATGCTGTTATCGTATTATTAGCACTGTGACTGTTAAAGTGTCTGCAGTCTGCACATATATTATTGCCACTGTTACTGCTTCTGTTAGTGATAATAGACTGTAGGGTTTTACAGCGACTGTTGCTGTTGATGTTACGTGCTTCTTTTATTGTCACTGTTGCTGCTACTTATAAGCGCTTCTGTTACTCAGAATGTGACTGATGTGGTGACTGTTAAGTGCCTGTTATGTGAATAGAATATTGCAATTGTCGCTGTTTCTATTTCTGTTACTGATAATGAACTATAGGCTTTTACTACTCGTATTATTTGCACTGTTACTGTTCAAGTGTCTGTTATGTGAATATTACATTGCAACTGTGACTGTTACTTGCATCTTTAATTGTTACTTACACTGTTGCTGTTACTTATGACTGTTAACGCTGTTGTGATGACAATTGCACAGTAGGCAGTCAGGTTTTCTGGTTGGACTTGGCCTCTCGGCCTCGAGGCCAACTGTTGGCAACTACCAAGCACTAAGCACTAAGCACTTAACAATTATCACATTTGTGACCACATAGCCAGTTGGGGCCATAAAACGACGCTGATGTCTGACGTCTGCAATTTGAGGCTCAACGCTTTGTCCGTCCCAATGTCCAGAAGTACTCGTTTGTTCCTCTGTCCAATAATTGTTTGCAGTCGTCTTTCAGTTGCAATTGCAGCTAAACAAGTTTCTTTATTGACTCGCCCACTTTGATGAATTTACGCGGCAACATTGACACATTGACACTGCTTAATATATGCAGAAAAATTAAAAACGAAAATAAAGACAAAAAGGTGCAAAATAAAGAAATAACAAAGGCAATGTGAACAACACCCACTTGACAGTGAATTGGCAAATGGGAGACTTGAGACACGGAGACTTGGCAACTTGGAGACTTGGGAACTGGGAGAATTGGGCACTGGAAGACTTGGTCCACTGGCGCTGACCTCCTGCCGAAAGCGACGTTTTCTAATTTATTTTTTATGCACGGCCGTTAAGTGTAATTGGTCATTTGTGCGTCAATGAGACGGGGGCCAGACTAAGACCGAGAGCGTAACCAAGACAGACTGGGATGGAGATGGAGTCTGGGATGGAGACTGAAATGGAGACCCCGCTAACCAGTCAACAGACAGGCGAACAGTTGGCAGCTGATGTGACTGCAACTGCAGCAGCTATAAATGGGAAGAGGTAGATGAATGGGGCAAGTAAATTACCAGTATTTCCTGTGCCTGTGCCTGTGTCTGCTGCCTGGCCAAGATTGATGATAATCGTGCGTCGTGTGTGTCAAGATTGTTGCTTTTGTTGCCAGCAATTTGTTGCAAAATGCGATAACAAAACGCTATCAGCAGCAGGCAAAGCCGCCAGAGCCACCAGCTGCAATCCGACATCAACTTCAACTTCAACTCGAATTCTGATTCTGATTCTGATTCCAACTTTTAACCACAACCATGTCATAACTGTGAGAGTCACTCATGGGTTAATGCTAATGCATTTTGAACAAATCGCTCCCACTTTTGTGGGGAAAGAGCGTGTAGAAGATCGGAGGATTGGGCGATTGGAGGAGAGAACTGCTTTCATACATGTTTACCGTTCGTTGCGCATTCAATTTAGTTTTCTCTACAAGCCGCCAGGCATACGAGTATAACACTTTGGCCAAAACTGTTGCCAAAAGACCTGCAGCTTCTTTGGCAGCCACCAAAAAAAAAAAGAGAGTTAAAAATAATGCAAACGTGACTGGAGTTGGACAGGAGACTTTGAGTCAGACAATTGCATAATCTTTGCCAGCATTTGCCAATTGCCAATTGCCAATTGCACTTGCAATGCACACAGTCCCAACAACAACTACAACAACAACAAAGTAGTCAATGTTCATGTCCAGAACGTCGCCACACAACGCGTTGGGGCTTTTGGCCATGAAACAATTGCAAAGAAAATTGGCTGACAACGAGGTGCGGTGGCGTTGGCGGTGGCAATGACAGTGGTTTGGTGCTGGTGGTGCTGGTGGTGCTGCCTGTGCCTGTGGTTCTGTTTGTGCTGGTGACTCTGGGCGGTGCGACAGCCAAAAGGTGCTGAGAGATGGTAGATGATGTCTTGCCACCTTTCACGACTGCCTTCTTAGCTGGCGATGACTGCAAAACGTTGCCATTTGCATGGCAATGATTTGAATTTGTTGGCTTTCGAAGCGATTTGGCACTTTGTTGTTTCATATACCCTGTAATATTAAGATTCATTGATGTGGAGTATGACCGCCTTTTTTCAGGTATATCAGATTTCTATCTCCATGCAGCAGTAACCCAAACAAAGCTTAAAATATGCTATAAAGTTTATTGGTACATTGCCTCCTTATAGTCCATCTGCAAGATTTAAATGCAATTTATTTTAATTGCTTTATTAGGTAAGGCTTTTTTTTGATGATCACTTTCCATTTTAGTGAAACATTTTGAACAAAAAATGCAAAAAGTTCAGTTCTGTCTTTAAATAATATCAACTCATTTAATTCGAGCACTCTTCTTTTTGCTAGAGTATTATTATTGTTTAATTCAACTTAAGTTCCATCTATACTTACAATTGGTGCTTAGAGTTTTGTTACTCATTTGGAAATAAATTAAAGGTAAATTCCAGTCTGGCAGCAGACTTTCAATGAAATACTTACAATTGTTGCTTAGCTAATCTCAACTTGAAATGAAATTCAAGTAACACTGCTTTAATTTCATAGGGTATTTTGTAGCTAGCAAACTCTTATTCTCTCTCTTGTTGTGGTATTATTGATTTGTGCATTCATTTGATTGTGTGCGCGCATTTGTTGCCAAATTGTTGGAAAATGTGCAGTGCCAAATGTCGTGGCTGTTGATGTTGATAGGAAGTCAGGAGGCAGAGACAGAGCCACAGTCACAGTCACAGGCGCAGTTGCAGGCAGCCAGGGGGCATCTGGTAAGGGGCATGAGGCAGTGACATAGTGAGACACAGTAACATTAACAGAGACAGAGGCAGAAACAGAGACAGAGACAGAGGCACATGCAGAGTCAGTGAGTGAATCGGTGGCCAAGGCTGATGATGGTGCTGATGATGATGCTGTTTCGGCAGCATCTATCTCTACTCCGCTTACCCCTCAGCAGAACCTTCTCTCCACTTGTCTCTCTCTCATCGCTCTGCTTAGGTTTGAGCTTTTCTTGAGAATTTCGCCCCGGGTCATTTTCATTTTAATGTAATTTCTTTTAAATTTATTGTTAATGGAAATTTATGCTTTGTAACAATTGTATGTATGTATGTATTGTTTGTGTGTGTGTGTGTGTGTTTGTACTTACAGCTGGGCATGTTCATGCATGCTGCACGTTTTCTTGATTTGTCATGTTGCAGGTTAAATGCTAATGGCACCTTTTCTGATTTCGATTCCAAGAAGTCTGCCCAGTCAAGCAGCATTTGATGATCTGTTGCCCGTTGTTGCTGCCACAAATTGGCCGTTGTTGCACATACATTTAACAAGCGCCAAAATAAAAAACCTTTTATGCTGTGGTCATGTGCTCATAGCACTCGAGATGTGGGTTAAGTATTTTACAGATAGATGCTCGTAACAGACGTTGAAATAGTTTAAGGTCCGCCTTTCCCCACCAAGTCAAGATTCCCACGAGCCCAGGACAAGCCAGAGCCAGATCCAGAGCCAGAGGCAAATCCAAAGTAAAAACCAAAGTCATAGCCAGAGCCAAGTCATAAAAATTGTGTCAAATAAATTGTAATCAGCGGCATTGATATAGTCCGTCTATAATGCGATTCTTCGACTCTCTCCACTCAGCCATAGAGTTGTAAAAATTCAATAAAATGCTTCAGCTTCGTTTGCAATTAAAGTTGCTGGCTGCAATTGCCATAGCCTTCACGACGGCGGCGATGATTTCGACGCCGACGTCAGCGTCAGCGATTGTGAAGAAATCAAATGACTGAGGCGACAAACTTGCGTGGCTAGCAGACATTGACATTGCAAGCTGCAAGGGCCGAACGAATGCTTAAGATTCACTTAATGTCATGAGGAGGAGGACAAGAACGAGGAGACAAAGACGAAGACGAAGACGACAGCCAACATTTTCACATTTCCTGAACAACTGCAGTCAATGTCTTCGGTGTCTGCAACAACACCAACAACAACAACACCATGGCTCAATTAACTGGTCAACACTGCCTGCACGTGGGCGTGACGACTTTCTGGTCTAAGTACTTGAAATCTTCAAGAGCTTCGGTTCCAGTTTCAGTTCCAGTTTCAGTTCCAGTTTCACTTTGAGTTTGAGTTCCATTTTCTGTTTCGTGTCTGAGCTTAATTTGGAACGTCATCGAGCACTTATTTAGTATCTTTGATGCATTTACTCGTATTTGTTTAGCTGCCTCTGGGCGGAAGTACTTAGTTGAGCTGGCCACGCCTCTGATGTGTTGCTGGCGCCGCTTGCATCACCTTCTGGCACCCACCTTGGCTGTGCCACTCGAATTACAAGTGGAGTGGCAACCGTTGTACTTACAAGTAGATCTGCTGCTGTTGTTGCTGATGATGTTGCCTTTTTAATTGTCTTGCCATTTCTATTTCCTCGTTTTATTGTTTTTGTTGTCGTTCTCATTGTCTGCGAGTTTCACTCTCTCGGGCAGCTAATTAAAACCGAATTTAAGCGCTTCTTTCTTTTTGATTACGAGTATCGAGCTTAGAAACGCTTCTGGCTTGAGTTACGATTGCCCCCGTGGGTAGCCATAAGAGTTTGTGGCGGCTAAGATAAAAGTATTTAATTAGTTTACATTTAAGCAGCTACATAACTTCTTCTCGAGTCATTCTAATTAAATTAAACTTAGTATAATTAATAAATGAATTAATTTTTTTTAAAAGAAACTGAAAAACTGTCTAGGAACGTTTGTATATTTCGAAAGAAGTCTTATTATTTATTTGTTATTTTATTAGTTAAAATCAAAGCTTAAATAATTCCATTTATGTTAAATATTTTTGTTGAATTAATTATCCTTGGTGTTGTAATGGAATAATAATTGAAAGTAATTATTTCAATAATTTCTCTCCACCATCTCTCTTTCTTCTCTCCCGATCTTTTTTCTGCTTTTACCTTTGCCTTTTGTTGAAATACAAAGAATTTTGTGGTTACCTTTTCGACGTTTGTTGTTTCGGTTTTTTATTGTTTGCTGTTGACTTTTGTGTTGAGTTCATTCTTTGTTTGTACATCACACATTTAATTGGTGGCATTTCTGTGGAAGTCTGTGTAAACGTATGGCCTGTTGTTGCCATTAGGACAAGATTAAGTACTTAAAGTAAATTATTCAAATTACTTTGCAATGTGGTGCTGATCAGGTTGAAATGCAACACCGATACGAGAATAGCCGGGCTAATGGCAACCTCAACATTTAAGCCGATCATTTTGCACACTCTCTCGAAACTGCCTACACATGTTCGACCATAATAAGATTTTGATTGCTACTCTGGATGGAGAGATGGAGAGTTCAGTCACTGCAGTCCAGCAGCAACCACTCAGCTTTGGAATTATGCCAAACACTTGGCCAAACTAAACCAAAGCACTGTGTGAGTATGTCTCGCAGACTGGCGGATGCATGGACTGACGAACTGACCAAACTGACGAACTGACGAACTGACTGACCGGCAATGGGATGGACTCTTAACTGACTCTGTGGGCTAATGCCAGGCTTTTGCTTTTTCGCTTGGTCAAACCGGTGAGATTTTTTGCAGCAATGAGATCTGTTCAAATATAGCGACTATAAGATATCCTGCCAAACGAAGAATCGAGAGATTAAGCACTGCACTTAAAGAGCCTTTGGCAATGAATACATTTTACAGGGTATTCAGAGCAGCCCTGCAGCTTTATTAAGCAAGGCAATAAAATCAAAAGACTTAGGCAACAAACGCGTTCTACTTCCATAGTAATTATGCGGCAATTGTTTAGCTGAACGGTGGAGCATGTGCCTGTGCCTCAGTCTCAGACTGAGACTGAGACCAAGACTGAGACTGAATCTCAGACTGAGACCAAGACTGAGACTGAATCTCAGACTGAGACTACATCTTAGTCTCAGTCTGTGGCTCTTGAGATCGTCAGTGTCCACGTTGGACATTGAAGGCGTTGCTGGCTGCGCATTTAGTTTCGTTTGGCCAGTTTACACCATGGCGACGACATGCTAGCCCACTTTCAGTGGACAGTCGACTGGGGACGGCGGACTTTCAGTTTAAGACACGGCAGCAATTTCCATTTAATTTACATTTTGCAATTTCTATTTTGTTGTTGTTGTTGCAGGCGTACACAAAGTACACTGCTCTGAGGATCAGATGCGCGTGGACATTGGACTGCCATCGGATGTGAGTCGCCATTCCGATGCCAATACCAACAGCAGCGATGTTGAGCGTCCCCAGATCTACTTGGAGGGTCTGAAGGGCTATCCGGATGTGCGCTGTCAGCCCGAAATCAATGGCGCCCTCGCGGTCTTTCGTCTATCGCTCAGCGACTTTTACGAGTGCGGCGTGACGCGCATGGTCAACCAGCTAACGGTAGGTGAACTCCCTTCCAGTGTCCCATTATCCAGTGTAGCAGTAAAACCTCATGTTTTGTTAGAATTTATTGAGACCAAATTAAGGTTAGAAATAATAGGTAACAATAGCAACTATAGAGAAAATAAATTTGAAATATCTAGTTCATTATTATAAACATAAATAGTCAATATCTAGATCATTAATTTCCGACTACAGCTAAAATGCCTTTTCAAATTGTAAAATATAAAATGAAGATGCTTCTAGATACGACAAATGTTCTGTTATTTTTCTGGGTTTTAAACAATTCTTCTAAAAGCAATTGAATGAAGATTGGTGATAATTGTGAACATCGAAATTTGCAATATTACATTAAATATCTCCTGATTTTGAATTTTCGATATTTTCACCCATTCTTTTATTTTATTTCTTTTTATTTAAAAGTTTCATTTCTTATTACGAATTTTGGTAAACTTAGAATTAATTGACAATTTTCTTATAGACAATGTTTAAAGTAGTTGTCGTTGCTAATCCCCTCTTTTGTGCCATGTTCATGCTGTTTTACTCACCGCAGGGCAAGAAGGTATATTACCATAAAATCATCATTGAATCGGCCAGCAGCAAGGAGATTGTCAGCGTCAAATGCATTACCACAAGCGGTCCAGTTTATAATGTCATGATGAATGGCACCAACGCTGCACGGGAGCAGACTCAGGAGCAACCGCAGCAGACGCAACAACCGCAACATCATGGCTTGGTCAGACGCGATGTGTTGCCAGCGGGCTTTCAGGAACCAGAGTAAGTTTTTGGCCAGCTCGCACATCTTTTAATTGCCCCATCAAAAAGCAACGTCCTCAAATTGCATCTATGCATATTTTTATGCGCAATCTATGCAAACTTTATGGCATATTAAATGCTCAGCTCCAGCCCCAATCCGAGCTCTTAGCCACAGTCGGAGCCACAGCCCTATGTGGTCATAAATCAAGAGAACGTCTGTCCATTGTCCGGTTGTCGTGCTGCCATTACCAGCCGGTAATTAGCCGTCAAATCGATGCCCCCACGGTCAATTTAATTGCTGGGCGTGACGTCGCTCCGACCGGTCAGTCGGACATATGTACTTAATGATATATGTAGAGTATACAATGTTTGTTTTTGAGTGCGCTGTTGATTTACGGGCTGCCAGGTCCTTCAATTACCTTGTAGACCTCCAGTTGCAGCGTTTAATGGGCGTTTACTCATTACGACAGCACTTTTCAACTGACTTCTCTTGCTCATTGTCATGCTGTCATTCTATCAACCTGTCAAACTCTGCCTTACAGCGATCTTGAGATTACCACCTCGTTGACAAAACGTGCTCCGGAGCCGCGACTCTCGATTGGCGTTAGCCAGGATGGCCAGAAGTTCACCAGAGACTTAACAGTCAAGTCGGTAAGTGTCGAGTCTGTTTACAGTTTGTCACGTAATTATTTAGACGAAATAAAAAATTTACATGTTATTTAGTTTGAAATTAAAATATCTTTGTTCAAAGTTTTGGAATGTCAGCAAAATACGATATATGTTTTAAAATAAATTAAGTCCAATGGATCTCAGAACTTGTCCTGCAAAAATAAAACTCCTAATAATTGATGTTTTTTTCTCATTTCAAAACATTAACACATCCTTACATTGTATATCCTTATATAGAAATAGCTCTAAAGTATCCTTCTTTAATGCAGGGCACTCCGCTGACCATGGAAATCAATCTGGATGAGGACTCGGCGCCCGTTTATGGCCTTGGTGTCAATTATTTGGATGTTACCGACACACACACCTCATCTGAGACGTTGATCTTTAAGGGGTGCGTTAGTCATGGCTATGAGTCAAGCTGTTTAAGTGCTAATCTTGTCATTTCGTACTCATTTCAGCTGCACTGTAGATCCGTATCTGTTTGAGAACTTCAATACCATTGAGGGCGATATTCTGAGCGCCAAGTTCAAGGCCTTTAAGTTTCCCGACTCCTCGTATGTGCAGTTCCGTGCGACGGTCAATGTGTGCCTCGACAAATGCCTAGGCACTCAGTGCTCCAACAACCAGGTGGGCTTCGGCAGACGTAAGCGTGAGATTAGTGCCGCGAATAAAGTCTATGAAATATCGCTGGCCATGTTCCTGCAAGTCAACGATATCGAAGGCGTCAATAAGAGTGAGTTATCATTTCAATTGTATACTCTTTCAGGGGGGTATATTTATGTATCTCAGCCAATCACACAGATTGAGTATTGGGTTTTGTATTTGGTATCCTAAATGAATTTGTTTCAAATCGAACTACTATATCAAATAGCTGTCATACGAACGATAACACGAAAAGCCTCTGCAAGCGTATCAAACCTTCGACGTGCTGAAAATGACCTTTCTTTTGTGTTTCCTTTTATGACTGCTAATTAATTGATAATTTTTCAGATGAGGTGCTGCAGCTGGAGGAGAAGCTGCGCGAACTGAAGTTGGCCAACCAGCGACTGGCGCGCAATAGTCGCGGCAACTTTGCCGAGCTGAGCCGCAGCATGGAACAGACGCCCGCCAGCAGTGCCGTGCCAGCTTTCGTGGTTGATGAGCGAGAGCTGGGCCAGCTTAGCTCAGGTGCAGTAAACCCAGTCATTTTCAGCCTCTGGACATTGTTCTGTGCGGTGTGTTGGCGCCTTATGTAAATAGTCGAAGGAATGGCGATTGTAAATCTCAAACGGATGGCGAACAGGCAGGCAGGATGTTAATCAGGTTGGCGTTGCGTGTGTGCAGTGTGTATGGCAATAAAAGAAAAGAAAACAATATATGAACTACCTACTACTAATATATACTTATGTAACTGCCATTTATAAAACGTAATTACATTTAATTTTAATGAGAGTTGTTCTCAGCTATAGCTTCCGATAAATGCCAGCCTAAGTGACAAGCAAGTAAATAAAAAAAAAACGCAACACAAAAACAGCAACAACAAACACAGTGATTCTTATAAAAATTTCGATAAATTGGTCTAACACATAAGCACCTACTAGTCTTCTAAGTTTAACTGTTAAGCTAATTTAATTAATGACTTAAACTAAATGAATTAATAAAATTAAACAATCTAATTTAACTGTATTTTCTGATTAAATATTCGGTTTCAATTTGTAAAGCTGGTAGCACTGATGTCAACTTTCAAGAGGAATTATGCCGACGAATCCGTAGATGCTTAATAATTTTTAAACATTCTAAAAATTATCTACATTTAAATCAAAGTCTTTTAAAGTCTGTAAGCAAATACAGTGTCAACAACGTTCAAAAAGAAAATTGTCACACTCACTAGAGCTGGCAGCATTAGAGAAAAGATAGCTGTTCTGGCATATGTTTTAACGTGCACTTGTACATAGTTTTCGAAAAAAGTATATATGCGCAAAAAAAGCTGAAAAAATATATTAAAATATCCCTTTTGTGACTAATAGCAGTCTAGCAATCAAACTTTAAAAATATCCATAGCTAGCTGGTTATAAAATAGCTAGCTTGTCAACAGTGGTAGTATGTGAACAGTGTTGAACAACGCCACAGAGTTACCAGCTGACTACGTGTATGGTGTGACCAGTCATGCAACCGTATTAAAATACCACAAACAGTTCGCACAAACAAAAACGTAGTTACAATTAAGAGGAGGAAGAAGCAACGTGTGTGTTTGCAGTTTGGGACGCGTTATAAATATTTGCCAAGCTGGCTGTTCGCTTTCCACATCAACGCCAATAGCAGTTATGCCACGCACTGATGCGACACGCGATATACATTGATAAATGTAGCAAACAACCATCAGCAGCAACAGAGGCAGCAGCACTAGCGCCCTTCCTTTTCACTCTGCCTGCAGCTAATGCTAATGTGGTGCGATAGCAATTTTGAGCTTAGAAAACTGAGCCGCTGCAAGGGCTGCTGGTGGTGTAAACAACATCAGCAACAAAAACAACGAAATCTAAAACGAACACAAAACCAAAGCTTCCACACCCACCGACAAAAACATCTCGTATTATATGAGCGCACCTGGCGCATTAATATATACAGCAACAAACACACACTCGCACTCGGACGACACGGCAGGTACATCAAACAGATGTCACACTAGTGGAAGTTAAGTCGTCCGGCAAGAGAGTCAGAGTACACGTACACGTTAACGCCTTGCCTCCGCCCACCCACCGCCAGAGTTACAGCGTCAGCGACATCCAAAAGCAATATGCGTTCACGTAAGGTTCAGGTGATGGTGTTAGGCTTCTTTTTAATGTGGACGTTTATCACATATTATGTGCTGCTGCGCACTAGCAATGCTCAATTCGACATAAGGCAACAGCAGCAGGTGAATCGTCTGGTGCCGGAAACGTTAGCTGAGAAATCGAAAAGCATGAAACTAGCACGTAATCTCATAGAATTTATAAAATTCAAATACGTAAGCGAACAGCAGACAACAACGCCCAGAATAAGCATCGTGGCAGCCGAGATATCAAATGAGATACCAGCACCAGAATCGGTATCTAGAGGAACACCAGAAACAGTGGAAAAGTCAACGCCAGCACATATACCAACTCAGACACATTTGGCAAATGAGGAGCCTGTCATTCCCATTCTGGTCTTTGCCTGCAATCGAGTTTCTGTGGTCAAGTGTCTGGACAATCTGGTGCAGTATCGTCCCAGCGTCGAGCAGTTTCCCATCATTGTATCTCAAGTGGGTAATTTGTTATTAAGGTATATTAATATCATTTATTATTTATTGTTATTTCGTGGCAGGATTGCGGCGATGTGGTCACCAAGGAGGCTATTCAATCGTTTGGCAAACAACTTACGCTCATTGAGCAACCTGATCTGAGCGATATCGTTGTACTGCCGAAGGAAAAAAGTTCAAGGGATACTATAAAATATCACGTCACTACGGCTGGGCACTGAACACCACTTTTCAGATTGGTTTCGATTTCGTGATCATTGTTGAAGATGATTTGAACGTGGCACCCGATTTCTTTGAGTATTTTCGGGCGACACACAGGCTGCTCAAGCAGGATCCTAGTCTCTGGTGTGTTTCCGCTTGGAATGACAATGGCAAAGCGAATGTAGTGGACTCGGCAAGACCAGATCTGCTGTATCGCACCGATTTTTTTCCCGGCCTGGGCTGGATGCTCACCAAAGAGCTATGGCAGGAGCTGTCTGTTAAGTGGCCCAAATCGTAAGATACAAGCTTTGCAAATGCGGTTAGATTTTCATTAACATTTGTTTACTAAACAGATTTTGGGATGATTGGATACGGCAACCGGAACAGCGCAAAGATCGCGTATGCATTCGACCTGAAATCTCTCGTACCCGAACCTTTGGCAAGATTGGAGTGTCCAAGTAAGAATTAAAGCAATTGCTGTGTAACATATTTTCATACTAGTTATCTTTGTGTTTTTCAGTGGTTTATTCTTCGATAAGTATCTAAAACACATTAAGCTCAGCGAGGACTTTGTGCAGTTCAGCAAAATCAATATGAGTTATTTATTAAAGGTATAAATAGCTAGCGAGTTTCACATTGTCAATTAATATTAATAACTAATTTAATCTCTCTGTTGTTGAATACAGGACAATTATGATAATGCATTTTTTGAAGCAAATCTACGTGCTTCCGCTCGTTACCTTTGATGAGCTGCGCCGGAATCTCATTGCCATAGACGGTCCAGTGCGCATACAGTACAACAATCGTGATCAGTATAAGCGAATAACGAGAATGCTTGGGCTCATGGATGATTTCAAGGTGTGTATTGCTGAGATTTGACAACACGATAAAGTTTTATTTGTATACCCGTGACTAAGATTAAAAGGGTATATTGAGTTTGTTGTATCTGGTGCAAGTATATTCGACAAAGCCTAGGCTCTTGGTTGAGTGTAACTGCTTAGTGGTTTCAAACATTTTTAAACAACTTAATATGCAATTTTTAATGTTCCTCTAAAATGCATAGATACAATTAAAGAATATTTAACTTAAGTAACGGGTATTTTATAGTCAGAAGTTTGTCTTTATCGTACTTAATTGTTCTTCAAAACCTTTATCTCATTTACAGAGTGGCGTGCCACGCACCGCATACCATGGAATCGTATCATTCTACTACAACAAACGTCGCGTGCATTTGGCGCCGAATGCCAATTGGAAGGGCTACGATATATCGTGGAGCTAACAGCACTAAACTGATTGGTATTAGACTTTAAGCACTGCTCAATGCATCGCGAAACTAATCAAAAACAATTGGTTTTAAAACTGTTTGCAATACCAAATAATAGGACTAGAACTGTATTTTGTTTATTCCGTAGTTTACAATTAATTGTATTATAACTCTTTTTCTATTTTCGTTTTCGCGTTCAGTGTTACTCCATTGTAAGAAACAAAACTGACTTTAGCTGTTTAGTTTGTTATTGTAATTGCCCATGAGCAACGAGGTAGCTTGAATTGTTAACCGAAAAACAAGCAATAGAATTAACTAGAAACAAGTTGTAAGTTAGAGAAAGTATTGAACGCTTTTTTGTCAATACTACTGATTCTCGGTTATTTACTTTACTGTGAAAAGAAACAAATAGTTGTTGGCATTTAGCATTTAAGTTAACTCCAAATCGAGCTCGAAGTTATAATAAGTCTTTGTGATTTTGATTTATCTAATTGTAATTTGTAATTTGAGAGAGAGAGAGAGAGAGAGAGAGCAAGAGAGAGAAGGCACCAATAACCAACCCACAATATCTGTAACATATAGTAATATATAGCAATAGTTAACTGTAAGAGTTTTGAAGGACAGACACACTTGACCACTCGAACCATACCCTGATCCAAATCAAAATTCAGATCCCAGACTCAGTGCCACTGTCAGATAGAATAACTATTAACCTATAGACAACATACACATTACACCTGTGTGACCATTGTATTTATATGAGCATATTTTTTGTGTGTGAATTATAAACATAAACTTTAAAGTTATCTTTAACTACTATCTACCTATTTCAATCATTCGATCTATAGCATTTTGAGATGCTATTCCACAGCATCTTCATCTTCGTCCAGCTGCTCACAGTCAATGTCGCTGCACTCGGACTCGGATTGTGTTGCCCGTCGACTGCGTTGCGCCTGATGGAGTCCTTCGTGTCCGTAGCCACAGGACGTGCTGCTGTTGGTAGTTGGCACTCCTTTCTGCAGCAGAAAGTTGGCATTGGCATCGCCAAAGACGCGTTCCAGCTCGGCCAGACCATTGCTGGTGGCAGCATCCGTCTCTGGGGGCAACGTGGCATATTTCAACTGCAGATACGCCTCATTGTGAGGATGTGGTGTTGCATAGTCCACAAAACTTCCAGTGTATGATTTGCAGCGCGCCACGTAGGCAGCTGTCGTTGTGGCTGTCGTAGCACCAGGAGCAGCTGAAGCCACTGGTTTGGCCAGTCCAAAAGGTAGTGCAAAGTTAAGCGGCTGTCCACGTGCCAATATCGCATTTCTGGCGCTCTCAATCACACTGGCGCCGTGCAAGGCTCCACTTGGGGGTGGTCCATATGGACGCATTGGTGGTGCGGTGCCACTGCCGTTCAGCATTATGGATTGAATGGGCGTCGGACCAGCAGGAGTTTGGCTAAACAGCCAAAGACGATCGCCAACGACCATGGGACGGGCCAGGCCACCCATGCCCATCTGGGTATAGTAATGTGAGGCCAGAGTCTCCACATCCGAGGTGTACTTGCGTTTCCATTTGGTGCGACGGTTCTGGAACCAGATCTTTATCTAAAATAGCAATGTTTTTGAACATTTCTTGGAGCCAAGTATATTTTAAAGTGTGTTCCTACCTGTGTCTCGGTGAGCTGCAGCTGCTTGGCCAGAGCCGTGCGCTTGGCCACTGATAAATATTTTCCACGCTCGAACTCCGTTTCCAGCGCCTTTATCTGTGCAGCCGAGAATGCGGTGCGTGGACGCTTCTTTCGGTCGTCGTGAGCTGCAATGCACGAAAGGAAGGGGAAGGAATTCGAATTGGTATGTGAATCAAATTTAGACATCAATTGCTACCGACTGCGGCCATTGTCGCGGACTGTGCCAAACAATTTGCAACTAATTTGAATTTGCCAATTGGCCATCTAATTGGCAGAGGTCGAATCAGCAAAAGCGCTCAAGAGACACCCTGTATGGTACACAGTGTACGCGGACTAGCGACTGCAGACACTTGGCCATTTTATACGTTCGATTTTAATTGGCATCGTTTCATCTTGATGTGGTCAATGCATCTAATTGGCCATTTGGCACCACATTTCCCTTGCTGACCGAAAACAAATCGTCTTATAAATTTTCCCCCAGAACTGAGACAAGATTATCTCCCATCTCCGTTGCCTGTTGCCGTTATTCCTTCATACTTTGACATTTGCATCATTAGCAGGCGACATATTTTCTGACGCCCCTCGAGCTAATTTCTGATTATTTGTTTGTGGATCGCAGCAAACGACAGACGAGATCACTCATCCATTGGATATTAGTGAATGCTCTTTGTTTTTCATCTAGCTACTACAAATATTATGATAATCATTCTCTCAAAAAACGTATATCATTTACGTACATGTGCTTAAAAAATACATCAACTTTAAGTATTTTAATAGATCCCATTCCTAAACGATTAGTATAAATAGTATCATTTAATTTAATTTATTGTCCAACGGCCAATTTAGTATGTATATATATTATATTATTTTCATGATTCTCGATTTCTTAATTCACAGACTTTTCTTGTCATTTAAAATTTTCAAGATCTTTTTCATATAAATTTCATTTGATTTAAAAAACCAAGTGAATTGCCTGCGTTTCTAAATTGAAATAACTTCCTTTCGAAATCACAATAATCAGCTCCCAATTTATTTATCAAACTTTAATGATACTTTCAACTGTTGGTAGAATTTTTACGCAAAACTATTTGATTAAATACATTTTCTGGCTTTAAATAATATTTCGAAATACATATAATTAAATAAATTTTAAATATTTTGTTATCTACAAACGAATCGAATTTTTGCTTGGTTTTAGGAATTTGGGTTGTTTTGAGTTATTAAACATTTGTTAAACTTGCCTAGTAAAAAAATTTTTCTTTAAAATATTTATTTCAACATCTATGTATACATATTTTAATTGAGATTTTTTATCATTTTGCCAGGGTAATTAAACCGGAGGGAAAGAAGTATTATCTTTGAATCAAAGTTGCAAACTATCAACATTTTTGAAATGGTTCGGATCGGTGGCTCGAACCATAGAGCAATCTTTAGGTAATTTACCTACTAAGCCCAAGGTTTGGGTTTGACCCTTGGTTCAAATTAATGATACTTAATAATTTTGTTTATATTATTTTTGGATTTTCCAAACTAATTAATCTTTTTATATAAAATATTGAATTAACATGTAATATTTTAAAAGATTTAAATATGATTTATTTTACTTCAAAGTCTAAAATAGTAGCCCAATTTTTAAAATGCGTAAAGTATATTAACTTATGTAATTTTCGAACCATTCCAATTATTTAATTTGGTTTGTAGTAATATCAAAAGTTTGGTTCATGATCCGGTTCGGGGTTCTTAAAATACCCAAACAGATCCGACTCGAACAGGCTCGGTTCAGAATCGGATTGCAGCCTTGCTTTGAACAACACATCTTTAAAAATCAACTTCAACTACTTTTAATTGTACTGTTACAGATTAACCGATGCTTATTGGATCTTTGTTCTCCCTAAGAAAAACACAATTAGTTCATATAATGTACTTTAGATACGCACCACTTCCATCATCCGACGCAAGTTCTATATCACTTTTGGTATCTTCCAGGCCATCTTCAAGGCAACTCGATGTCGCCGGGCTGGAAACGCGCGAATCATCACAACTGCCACGCCCACTTTCACTTTGAGGCAACTGCGTTTGGTTGTCTTTGATCACTTGAAAACTAGACGCTTGCTCCACAAAATGGTTGGGAGTTTGAGTTTCGGGTTTGGCCAGAATCTGTTCGATTGAGAAACTGTGCGGATGACGACGGACCACTGATTGAGTATTCATTTTTATTCACTTCAAATCGGAAGAATATATCGTATTGGATCAGAGCTGGATTCCAACACAACAATGCGCGACGTCGGTTTTCGAATAACTAATTTGATTTGGAATACGCAACAGAAGATCCTGCGTATTGAAGTACTCGATTTTGAGATCTTGTGTGTGGGCGTGGCCTGTTCATATAGCTGACTCTTTCCGACGCCAAGAACTCATCCCATGCATTGGAAAGAAATGTCAGCGGTGGCTCTCGAAGATGCTCTTTCGGAATATCACACATCTGTTTATTTTTAAAACATGTGTGAAATTGTCGCAGCCTCTCCGTGTAGAGAGGGCGGGACTACGGATATGTCAAGTGGGGTATATGCTATATTTTTGTTGTTCTTTGTATGATCGCTATGATTAAAAGTCATAATATTTTGCTAATTGTTTACAAGTTGCGCTATTTAATATTTCGATGACTCTTGCTAAATATATTTAATAATGAGTTTGCCAACATATTTCATTCGAAGATCCGTACATATAATTGGTAATATATCATCCGCGAGCGTATTGAGGTTGTGCTCCAAATGAATATGCACGAATATAGTTTAAAGATGAATGTACTCAATGAGAAACGGGTGTTCTAAAATTCTAAAATTTTTCTAGCAAATACTTTTCAATTATATTTTATTTTAAAATTAGAGATTGGACAAAAGTAGGTACAGTTTATTTAAAAAACACACATTATAACGAATTTTATATTTGTTTGTTAAATTTGTTTATTATTATGTGACATATTTTGTTTTTTTTTGAGTAAAGAAATTGGAATGCAAAGCTTTAA
This sequence comes from Drosophila sp. st01m, assembly GCA_018901795.1. Taxonomy (NCBI): domain Eukaryota; kingdom Metazoa; phylum Arthropoda; class Insecta; order Diptera; family Drosophilidae; genus Drosophila; species Drosophila sp. st01m. The sequence goes on from JAEIFG010000334.1 coordinate 619,090, forward strand.
AAATATTCAAAAATTGCAATCTGTAGTTATAATTATATTTATAGCTTCTCATATGTCTATATCACACAGTTATTTTTTATTCTGTCTGATTTTATTACCTGCCATTTGGCAGTCACACTTTTCGTGCAATGAAAACTCAAATATATTTTCTATGGCTAAGATTGCAGATTTCCTAGAACATGTAAAACGTTCATTAATTCCAAATTATTAACACATAATTCAGTCGAAAGGGATAGCAAGCATAAGAGAGCGAGAGAGAGAGAGAGAGATGTGTAGAGAGCGAGAGAGAGGAATTACCATTGCCGAGGATAGTTTTCAATTGGCTGTTAGCCAACTCCACATGACATACAGGGTGTCGGTGCAGGCTGTGATAATGTCTTCATTATTAATGCACAATTTGAGCAAAATATGTGAAAGCACGTTAATTAGTCGTCGGGGCTGCTGCTAAACTATGGGAATGAGAGGCAGTTGAAGGTGGCAAAGGGAAGGGAAGATGGGGCAATGGATGTAGATGGGGAAAGGGATGGTGAAAAGGGGATTTGGGAGAAGGCACAGGCGCAGGCCCATCTATTTAGTCAGGCGTGGCTGTCAGTTTGATTTAATTTAATGAGTATACTCGTATGCTTATGAGCCGCATGCCACATGCCGCATGCCGCCACATTCAAATCAAAATGACAACTTAATTTTCATAATTGCACTTAATGAATATTCGACTATTGCTTGCCATATTTTAAATTCCGCTGCCAGATTACGGCATGATACTCTTGGCACTGGCATTCCAAATCAATTACCAATTTGGCCACAATCAGAGCCGTATTCAAGCTGGGATGGAGCCGGAGTTGGAATCTGGGACTGGGACTGGCAAGACGAGCAACTGGAAACCCACAACATTAGTTGTGGAACTTGTGGAGTTTGCGGTCGTCCTCCTTCAGTGCCATTTAACGTTAAATGGAGCGCAACCGTGTCAGAATTTAATTAATACGAATGCATGCATCTTCATTATAAATCATCACTTCTCAAGTGTTTGTCAGGCGCACGCAACATAAATCACGGCCCCGAGTCGCTGTTGTACTCCGTCTTCGTCTTCGTCTTCGTCTTTAACTTCATCTTCATCTCCGTCTTCGGCTCGAGAGCCCGGACTCGGAGACGGAGTCGCGTGTAGTACTCGCAGTTTTTTGGTCCCTTTTTTTAATGTCGACTAATGATGCATTCAAGTTAGCGGGTATCGGTGTCTAGTTGGAACCGCAACGTTCCCAAACATCTGTCCCAGACAGAGATACAAAGATACATCTATAGGCGTAGTCACTCCCACGCCGTTGCTCGTGTTATTTGGGTTTCTGATTACGCCAAAGGTGAAGCAGATCCCTTCTCTGTATCTGGATCTGTATCTGTATCTGTGTGTGTGTGTGTGTGTGTTTGTAAGTGTGCCTGTATCTGTGTTTGGGCGTGCATTGAACTCTTTTCGACATTTTAGCATGATTAATTTGTTGGGCTGTTTGTTTGGCTGTGACGCTAATTTGTGTTAAGCAAACTAATGGAGCTGCAATACGAGATAACCAGGTCGAGAGAAATTCCGTTTAATTTCCGCGTGCATGTCATCCAAGAATCAATTGTTGCGTAAGTACTTGTAATTGAGTTCTAGGAACTCCAATTGGTGGAACTATTTTGGAATGTACACATAGATACCATGAACTACATAATCTATTTGGGTTGTTTTAGATAATACGACCAATACCAAATATGTGTGATATCGATCATGAAGTAGTTTTACTCTGTAAATGTCGTGCAAATGACTTAATTAGATTTCTTTCTTTTCGTTTTTTAAAGATATTCCGCGATGTTTATAAGACAATTTTGTTATGTTGACAAATGTTTAGATGTATATAATGTAATGCCACATGTTATCTGCGAATCATAACATAAGTGTCGTAGTTGTAGCTTTGTCTATGATATTATATAAATCATGTGCATATTTTATATTATATTCAACATAAAGTGTACACTATTAAATAGTTTATTTTACATCAGGCTTTTTATCGGTTTAACAAGTGTCTTCTACATTCTTCGTTCAAACTAATTGAATCAATTTAAAAGTTACAAAAGAAATATTTGTGTTAACTTGATATTAATTGTAGAATATTTTGGTAGACTGATGGAAGAATTAAAATCAACCGAACTAAATGAAAACATGTTTTTTAGTACAATCTTACCTTATTTGAGTTGAGCAGTTTCCTCATTAAGCAACAGCGTCTGCATTTAATTTCATTCATGAAAACTCCCTCAAGACGTCGGCTGTTCCATACTTTATTTATATAAGACCATATCTGCACGCCTTATAAGTTGACAGATATAAATAATAATTAAACGACAAACCAGAAAGAGAGCAGATCATGAGCTGAGTGTAGTATCCAGTAAAAATGCGTTCATTTTGTGAGTGCGAGGGGAGTTCTGAGAAACGCGTAAAAGGCGTCATTTATGTATGGTTTGTACAAGCGAACAGAGCTCATAAATTACAACCAATTATCAAATTAGATATTTACAAAACATGCACTTTAAATCAACGTTTTTTATGGCCCGGCTGGTCACATAAGCATTTTCGGAAGGAAGCCGAGGAGTCCGATCTCCGGTTTCCATGTGTGTTTTGTGGTTGTCTTTTTATTATAGCCAGAAAACTAAATCAAAGCAAACCACATGATGAGGCAGCAAACAATCAATTTGGGTAATCACGTGCTGATGGCAGCAATTAAAGTTGCACGTAGCACGTAGCACGTAGCACGTAGCATGTTGCAAGTAGTCAGTGCAATTGGAAAAAATTAGCAGACAATGCACAAGTGACAGCGCCAGGGTAATTAATTAAGTGTAATTACTCAGTGGACGACAGTTGACAACACACACTCTGGAGCGGGAAGCGGGCGGCGGGGAGACGGGGAGGCTGGAAGGGAGGGAGCGAGTAGGGCGAATCTGGCAGGGAGAAATGTCTGCACGCCCCTCCACAAAAATGTCAACTTGATTTTCTGAGTTAAGTTGAGTTGAGTTGTTGTTGCCACCTCAACGCATCGATGAAGATTTTAAAATTGAGCAGCATTTTGCTTAATTTCTTTGACTTTCGCTACAATTGCGGCGGCATTTTAATGAGCTGTAACCAATGCCCCCTCCACCTCCTCTCTGCCACCCTTCGAAGTGATATTCCCTTGTTCTCTTTCGCCCCTCAAGTGGCGGCAAATTGCTAGCTAAGGGTTAGGGCAACCCCAAGCGATGTTGCTGCCACCGTCTGGGGCACATCTAGTGTTGCTTGCTGCTAATTGGTCTGGGATGTTGCTGTGACTCTTGTGTTGTGATATCAAACAGTTTTACGCACAAACTGAAACTGAAACTGAAACTGATAATTGTCGCCGAGATCTCTGATTTATGGCCTGAAGTGATGAGCATATGTTTTAATTAATTTCCAGGAAAGTGTTTTGGCAAATGCCACTTAACCAGACAGCTCCCTGTCGGCTGTTGCTGCTGCACTTGTTGCATGCTGCAAGTTGCAAGTTGCATGCACATTGCACAGACGCCACTCGCATGCCCCAAATCGCTAGCCAAATCCATGTAGCTTAGTGTAAGCCAGCAGAGATATCATTTGAGGTCGCTTAGTAAATTATGATAAATGTCTAAAACAAAGAACATGAGCTGAACTAAGACCACAGCAGCAATAGCAACAGCAACAACATGTTGCCTCTTGCCACATCTGCATGACATTTTTGAGGAAACCACAACAACAACAATAACAACAAGAGCAACAACTCATTTGGGAGCGTGCTGTGTTTTTAGGCGCCCCACATGCTCCTCGAATGATGCCGCCAGTATTTGAGTGAGATTAATGCGGTGAGGAAAATCATAAATTAATTAGAGCTGCCTGGAAAATCTCTTGCTATCTCTCTACATTCGCGTTGTCTCTCTGTCTCTCAGTCTCTCAGTCTCTCAGTCAAGGCACTTGGAGTAGACACTTATTAGTGACATTTAGTGGCAATTTATTGTTGAAAGTGTTGTGTTCAGGGGACACACACTCAGACACACACACACACAGATAACTTACAGGTGTTGTCAGTGTAATGCTTAATTAGCTTTTATTATTAGCTACGATGTGGCAACTAACTGCATGTTGTATCAACTACAAAGCGAACGCCTTCCCTTAATCCATAAGATATTTCCTCATTCCCATGACGCTATTTCCTGTTTTATTAATGTTTCTCTTCCAGTTGAAGTTGTTGCTGCTTTTGCTGCTGCTGCTGCTGCCGCTGTTGGCGCCCATTGTCGTCGTTTAGGCGCAATTAGCAAACGCCTCCAGGCGCCAGCTAGAAAATAAAAATGTCTAGTGTGGCATGTGTAGGTGACTCTGTCTGGGGATTGGGATTGGGATTGGGGCCAGGAGCTGTGGCAAGAATGGGGCACTTGCATACCAAATTGTCGTCAAAGTGTCGCGCCAGTCGCATCCTGCCAGACTGGGAATGTAGAGTATCCAACAAGGATCATTGATTCTCTTCCAGGCAGCCTATCAATTCCTTATACATAGAGGAGACTATTGAGATTAATCAATGTATGAAAGAACTTCAATTGTTACCAATTATCATATTTAAAGATAGTTTATAAATTGTTCATCAAGGGCTCTAGATTCGAATGCGTCATTTCAAGGAAGAGGCTCCTGATCTCAACAGAGTGACAACACAACATTGAAGGCTTACCAAGTCGTGGAAGGGCACTCTCTATATATCGCTAGTATTTAACGATATGTTAAGGTTGCAATTATTTCCACAGCATTCAAAGATGGTAACAATCTTGGAAAACCTGCAAAGGTCCTAGCAAATTGACCAATAAGTCTTCTTTAGAACATTAAAAAGCTGTTATCAGCATCATAATACGGAGCACTTTGTGGATGTTAGATTATGGTGTGCGTCAGCAACACCTTTTTAATTCCTTGCTTTATGAGAGCTGGAGTCCCACAGTGCAGCGTCTTTGGGCCGACGGTTTACTCATCTTTACTTTACTAACTCTTTACTTGCTATATTGCACTGATCAAGACATTGACACTTTGCTTCGGCTTTAACACTCTCATAGACCTCCCACCACCTGACAATTGGAAAGTGTAACTCTAGAACAACCATCGCAGGCAAAGAATCTCGGCATCACCCTTAAAAAGTGTCCAACTGAAATCCATCGCTTAAAAATTATGGAAATATATCAATTCTGGCATAGTCACTTGTAATTTTATTCTAAATATTATAAAAAATTAGTTAGACATTATAAAAAGTCACCCGAAAACAACATCAACATCAACGTCGCCAATTATCCTTCAGCTATTTGCAAAACACTAGAAGTTGCACAGAAAATATAGATGCACAAATTTATTTTAAAACAAACATTAAAATCGCATTTAAATCTTTATAAATCCTTAATTTAAATTAAAAGTAAAAATTTATAAAAGAACTCCACCTGCTGTTCGATGGGCATCACTGAACAAATTGTAGTATACTTCTAGGCTGATGCAGAAAATAATTATTTTCTATACTCATACAAAAATCGTAGTCTGCTTCTAGGCTGCAGTCTGAAATTTGAGTTCAAGTTATGCAGCAAGCTTCTGGAAATTAAATCTCTCAAGTGTATGCAATCCTTTTTTCTTAGCATTGCAATGCATTGATATATTGTATAGTATTTTTAATAATTTAAATATAATCCCAATAAAGTGTAGAAGAAGGAATGAAACATACATGGGTAACTAAATGTTGCTAGCATCTTTAAGTCTTTAATTATGCGAATATTTAAAGTATTATGATATTTTAGATTTAGACAGTAATAGTTTAAAAATTGGAATGTTAAATGTTTTAATTGACTGACAGCAATGTTGATTGATTAAACACATGTAAGTACGATAATTCGTAATTTATTTTTGTTGGCAATAAAAGAACGTGTTGAGGTCAGTCAGACTAAAATTGTTTATGCAATTGAGATTGAAATTTATACGAATAACATTTAATTTATACTATACTATATGTGTGGAATATGTATATTTATTTTAGCCTCCGAATAGAACATTTTCAATAGATAAAACCGACTGAATGTGCATGTTAATTTTGTGCGGAAATTTCTTACGCACTTTTGTTGTTATTGTGCTGTTAATGTAAAGCGTTAAAGTGTTCTTAACTGCTGTACTTGAAGATAAATGAAAACCACACGTACATTGACAGACAAAAACACAAACAAAAGGCGCAACCTTTTGGTAAAGTGCCGGAAGTGTATATTACACATACGCCATGTAGACGCAGACAAATTTCTCATTGCCTGTCGCTGTCACTGTCGCTGTCGCAGTGCTTATGCTTATGCTTTTGCCGAAAGGCCTTTAGACTTGTTGAATGACGGTCAAGGTGGTACATGCAACACTTGCCACACGGCACGTTCTACGCAACATCGAGTTTCATTGAATTTGCGAGACATTTTTAGCTACCTCAAGGATAACGCAGTGTGCCAAAAGTGATTCGCATGTCAAGGTCAGCGCCAAGATTTGCCACGAGTGGAGGCAAGCGGAGGCAGCCGAACATCTCAATCTCAATTTGGTGCTGACGCGCACAGTTCAATGTACAGCGATCACAGTCATGGATCCCAGATCGAGTTATGTCATCGACAGCTGAGACTTTGCGAAGACTTCTCGACTTGCGACAGAATTATCTGCTTCAAAATTTATGTGTTAGCCGCCTCATATAATTTACAGTGTTTATAAATAAGGCTCGAAATGCCCTGGCTCAATGCATTTGGGCATGAACCCGGCCAATATTTCGATAATCTGATGCGTTCTGATCTGGTTCTCGACAACACGGCAACCGGTTGCTCATTCAGCTTTCTGTTTATTTTGTCTGCTTTTCATTGCAGTTTGCTTTCATTTTCGACTTGCAGCTGATTTTGGATTCCTCGTAATTAGCATTAATTGAGCAAATCGGCTAATTTTAGTGACTATACTTAAATGTGCGGTACTCGTACTTTAGCCGGAAGTTATAAGTTAGTTACTATACACAAACAATCTCAGATCATCAATTAGCTCATAAAACGATGCCTGCACTCGAGCTCGTGCCAGCCTCAATGTAATTGCAGCCTTCTCCAAATTGCATGTGGTCTGTAGATTAAAGCCTATTGCAGTTCAGTTATGCAAGCAGCACGCACAGCTTCCCTGTTGGCCAGCTTAGTTAAAAGATACGTTCATACATACACACGAGTAAGTAACCAAAAAGCAAAGATTTGAGCTGGGAACCAAGAGTCAGCTCTGAGATCGCAGCTCCTTTGCCCACGCGCTGAGAAATGTGCGACAATTAGTTCAGCCACAGAACTGGTTTTATTTCTGACACCCTGTGCCTAAAAGGTGCCTAGGGTCTACTAAGTTTGTGGTGAAGTGCGTAACAGAATGAAGGTGTAGATCTCAGGTACTATAAGATCTAGAGCCACCAAAATTTGTGAATAGATTCCTGCAGTTAACAAGTTGTTGTCCTTACCTGTCCTTAAATGTTTACTTATCTGTAATATAATATGGAATAGATTCGTTAGAGACATATTACAGGGTCTTGCCCAGTCGCACTCGCTGAACTGTAGCCTTTCCCACTAGTTTCTTATTTTTTATTATTAATTGTTGCCTTTGTTGCTTGGGGGTCCAACTCTTTGCCGCTTTTTGGAGTGGGCGGCGCAATGCGTGCAATGCGAAGCAGCAGAAATATTGAAATATTTTAATAAAGCAAAGCGAAAAAATCAAACATAAGCTGAAAAATGAAACACGCAAATACCTTGGAACCGCAAAAAACTCGCACACGCACGGGCAACGATTAAGATACGAGTACCGGAGTATAGGAGTACTTTATACGTACTTCAGCTGCAGCTTAAAACAACAACAACGACAGCAACAACAACAATTACTACAAGCAAATACCAACAATGCAAACGGCCGCTTTATTAACAATTACGAGAGAGTCTGACTGCGACTCCGTCTCCGTCTCCACCTCCGTCTCCATCTCCATCTCCGACGTGGACTGGAAGTTGACGTTGCATGCGTCACGCGTCAACATTTTTTGCATTGATCGTGTGTCACTTCACAAATTTGAAATTATTATTGAACTCATAAATGCGCATTTGCGAATTGATAATCAAATTTAAATTCAAATTGTTGCTTTCACATGGGGGTGTTTATACGTGTCGTGTGTATCTGTATCTCTGTCTCTATCTCTATCTCTATCTGTATCTCTATCTGTATCTCCAACTTCAACTCCAACTCCAACTGTATCTTTTGTATTTGTTGGCCTAGTTACCTTCGTCTCAAACGGTTCTCGAGTGCCTCGAGTTTGAGCTGCGAATTTGGCTTTCAATTTGAAGCGTAAAGTGAATGGGGGAAGAGTCGAGTTGAGTTGAGGGCGGGGGGATGGGAAGACTATTGCGCAATCTTTCGCATGGTCCATGAGTTGGCATAATTTGACAAATTTAAAATTCAAGTTAGGAGCAGCCTTGGAAATATTCGCCTCTTTGCAGCCTCTTTTCAAGTTCAGCATCTTTTTTGTTGTGGTTTTGGTTTTTGAAAAAATCAATTGTTTAATAATATTCACATACAATTTTCAAAAGTTGTACAATATATATATATTTAAGTAATAATAATGTGTTTAACAGTTAGCTAACAAGTATACAGTATATAGTTTGATTGTTAGCACATAAATTATGATTTATGCTTTGCACATAATAAAAAATTAAAAGCTAAAAATGAAAAATATTTTTATTCTCTCCTGTAGTAAACCGTTTGCTGTTTCCTCAAAAGGACAACCAAGTTTCTTAATTCATTAAATATTAAACTATACTTATCAAAAGTTATATAAGCTTTAACAATTCAAAAATAATCAAAAATAATAAAAGAAAACAAAAGAAAACGAAAATTCATTTGATTGTGATAAAGAATGTGGCATTTCTGTTGCTTTTCAAACGAATCAAATATCTTTAAACTAAAAACCTGAGAGTCTAATTAAGTTGATTTGATTTAAGTTCTGCTATATACGAGTATATATAACATTTATTATGTTTACTATGGCCACTATCGTTTATGCCATAATGTATTAAATTGTTCTCAAACTTCTCTCAACAAAAACCGTTGACGATTGTGACATGTTTCTTATGGCTTATAAATAGTAAAAATGATTTTAAAGATTATAACAATATGGGGCTACTAAGTATTTAATTTATGTTTGCCCAAAAGAAATCTCGTACTTTGAAATTTTTCGAAATTGACATTATTTAAAGTCAGAGAACTGTTAACTTGGGCTATAATAAACTGGCAGTGATTTTTGTTGACTGAACTTCCATTGGAAGGAGTCGCACAGTGGGACAAGTGCAAGAGAAATGCCTCATTCTCTTCGGCCATTAAATTATGTCAATTCATTTAATTAAACTTAAGAGCACGAAATTCATTATATTTCTATTATTAATAAGACTGCAAACCTTCAAGATTTTTAAAGATGGCACGGGTTAATGGATTGGGTTGGAACCCTGGTTTATATTTAAATAAAAAAAATGTATTTCCTCAATAGTTTAACGTTGATCTTAGTAAAAATTGCAAATATTTGCAAAGAAGCTTACTTAAGAAAGAGTATGAAAAATGTTTAGCTATTTTTGTAGTCGTGTCTTTTTTTTTTTAATATGTGACAGGTTTGCAGCCTTGATTGTAAGTATCTAAAACTAACAAGGGGCGTGGGCGTTGACGTGGGCGTGGTTCTTGGACAGTTGGACAGTTGGACATCATCACAGTGTACAGCCATTAAAGAAATTCAAATTCACAATTTCACAAAAGTGACCCACTAAAATTAGTTAACAATTGGACAGCTTCCCAGGGATTCACTAGTTGACGGGGGATACGGTCTGACCAAACTTACGGGCACGCTGGCCGAATCCCTTGCTGCCATCCGGACCAATTGGAGTTCGCACCAGGCTCTCGGCGGTGCGCTGGGCAAACGAGCCGGAACGGGAGCGAGGCGATCCGTCGAGGAAGCTGCCGGTGCGCGATCGTGGCTGGCCATCGTAGTCGCTGCCAGGACCATGCTTGTAGCTGCTGAGGAAGCTGCCAGTGCGGGAGCGAGGCGATCCCTCGAACTCTGAGCCGAAGGAGTAGCGGCGATCGTAGCCAGAATCTGTGGAGATGCGACGTCCGCCAATATACTGGGCATTGTCATAGGCGGCTAGCTTGCTGCTCAGCTGCTGGAAGTTGTTGGAGTAGCGGCGTGGCCAGACCTGATAGCCACCCCCGCCACCGCCCACCAGCTGATCAGGCTCCCGTTCCCGCTCCCGCTCCCGATCCCGCATCGGCTCCACGTTGAAGTCGTTGGAGGGACGACGATAGAAGCCGCCGCCGCCATTGCCATCGCTGGCATTGGAGAAGCTTCTCTCGAACTGCATGGAGCCATTGGAGTAGCGCCGTTCCCCGTTTCCGTGCCCGTTTCCCCGTGCCCGTTCCCGTTGCCGTTGCCCGAGCAGCTGCCGCTGGAGCAGACGGAGCTCTTGCGATACACCTCCGACTGGCCAAAGTCCGAGACACGCCTGGAGCAGGGACAGCTCTCCGAGCAATTGGAATCTCGACGCTGCGGAGCTCCTGATTCGGAGCAGTTGCTCGCCCGACGCGACATGGACAAGGACATGGACTCGGGTCCATAGTTCTGCTCCGAGCAGTTGGACAGGCGACGCTGCAGGCTACTAATCGGAGCAGTGGGAGACACGACATTAGCCGGGATGTGGTTGTTGGCTGCGACGACAGCCGAAGACGCTGGCGAGGAATCCCCCAGCCCGGCAGCCGCCGTATTGGCCGAGATCGTGGACGTATTGCTGTAGCGCCTGGGCGCATAGCCGAAAAAACCCGGAGACGACGGCTGCTGCTCCAATCCAATGCTGCCTCGCGGCTGGTAGTGTTGATAGCCATGACCATGTCCGTGGCCATGATAGGATGTGGCCTGATGATGCAGCTGCTGCGGATGCTGCTGCTGCTGCTGCTGCTGTTGGTAGTAACTTGGCTGGAAGTCGGAGTTGTTGCGCTTCAGCTTGAAGCGCAGATCGTGCAGCGGCTCGTGGCTGGGCAGGCCGGAGAAGCTGCCGCCACGAGTCCGCTCGCAGTTGGCATCGTTGTAGTAGCGATAGTTCTCGACCATGCGGGCAACGGGAGCCGCCAACTGGATGACCGCCGCCTTCTTGCCCGTCTTCTTCTTGGGCGCCACCATCTCGTAGACCTGGAAGTGCCCAGCCAGATGCAGTGCCTCGCGCGCCGACGACGACTCCAGATACTCAATGAGGGCACACTCCTTCTGCTGCAGCTCCGGGTACTTGTTCATGAACTGGCGCACATCCACGGGAATGGCCATGCCCGGCTTGAGGATGCGGATGAGGGCGATCTCGCCGCACTTGGAGAACAGATCGGAGACCTTCTCAATGCTCAGCTTGTCCAGCGGCAGGTCGCAGGCCACAATGGTGCGAGAGGGCATCGTTTCATCGAAACTGGGCAAAGCCTCCACTCTCCTCACCTTCGTGCCCTGCTCGTTCAGCTCGATCTTGTGGGACTTGCGACGCACTGCATCCCCCACCACCTTCCACTCGCGGGTTAGCTGGCGCACTCGCTTAAAGCTGGACACGAGCTTGAGACTGACGAATCCCTCCTTGTTGCGACGCACGTGCTTCAGCAGGAAGGCATCCTTGAGTATGCTCTCGTTGGAGAAGTAGAACTCCACGGCATCTGTGATTTCGGTGGCCAGCTCCTCGCTGGGCACCATCGACGGATCCAGCGTGTCAATCTCGTTGGTCACCTCCGACTGCTCTGATTGCTCCAGGTGTGCCTGCTCTGTCTTCGGCTCCTCCTCGGCGGGTTTCTTCAGGCTGAGGAAGGAACGATGAGCACGACGGGTTTCCAGCACTGGAGAATTGGCTGGAGCCACAGCCGGTGGCGGCGAGGCGTCCAAGTTGAAGTTGGGATGCAGATAGATGTTGTCCATGTGATTCTTGCGGAACTTCTCCAGATTGGCCTCGCTGAGAGGCACCGCTGGCGGAGATGCCTGACCCTCGCCCTGCTCCTCCATCTCCACCTCCACATCCACCTCGTGATGTTCCATTATGATGTGGTTGTCCACGGCCAGCGGCTTGAGTTCATCATCCTCCTCGGACTCCTCGGAATCCCCAATGGACGATCCCATGCCCACATCCAGCAGCTTATCATCGCTAAGCGGCGGAGCACTTGGACTAGGGGACGCATCCTCGGACCCCGAGCCGAACTGTGAGTCCAGTGACTCCATTTGATGGAGCAGCGCCTGTGCCGAGCGTTTGGCGTGCAAACGGAGCAGCTTGGAGGGCAGCGATGAGGACAGCGGCACCACAGCCTGCGAGCTGCAGCATGGCAGCTCCTCCGACTGAGACTCCTGTTCCGGCGCCTGCGCCGGTTGCTCCACTGGCGTCACTGGCTTCATCACCGGCACTGCGGTTAGTATGGGCGTGGCAATGGCCGCCACGGGAGAGACCACAAAGGTGTGACCTTGAGGCGCCTTCACTTCGTAGGAGCTGGCGGAGGAGGAGGCGGATTTGTCCTGGTCACACATTTTGAATGTTGGCTGATGCTCTGAGCACTTGGCACTTGGCACTCCAGCAAAAGCTTGACTTGTCTTACCAAATCTAATTTCAACTGTATCTACGTATCTGTGTCTGTGTCTGTATCTGTATCTGTAACAATGTATCTGTAACAATGTATCTGTAACAATGTATCTGAATCCGTCTCGTGATGATTTGCTGCTTTTGAGTGCGTCTGACGAATTTTACTTTCACTTTCAAGTTCAGCTCCAGCTGCTGCTGCTGTTGCTGCTGCTGCTGCTGTCTGTGCACTTACATTTAGCACTCACTGTCTGCATTTACGCTTTGCTTTGGGCGTTCATTGAACGTCAGCTGTTGTTGTTGCTGTCCGAGTTGTTTTTGCGTAATTCTGCAGCCTGCGTTGAACGTGCTTCGAATTCTAACTATATAGTATATGTTATACGTTGTGTATATGTAAATTAGTGAATCAAGGGAGGGTGTTTCAGTTTCAGTATCAGTTTCAATTTCAATTTCAGTTGCTGTTGCTGTTTCTGTTTTTATTTATTTTGCTGTTTTCTAGGTCGCGCTTGAGACCGACACCATTTGATAGTCGTTAAAAAAAACGACACCGCAACAATTGCTGTTGATAAATACAACAAAATTATTTAATTTACAATTTCGACTGCGTCTGCATTTGGGTATTTTGTCTGTTGTACCCCGTATTTTTATGTTTATTGTTTCAATAATTTGTGTTGTTATTCCGTTTGTTCAGTTGTTGCCCGTGCAAGTTTCTTAATTATTTCCGTTGTCGATCAGCTACTTGTGTTTGTTGCTGTTGTTCAAATATCAAATAGCTGCTGTTGCTATCGATTCAATAGTTGTTGCCGTTTTATATTGGTCCGTTTTGTTCGCGAGTTCATGCAACGCTGCAACGCGGAGATAGACTGAAATTGCAAATTGATTTGAGGTCGGTTAAATACCCTCTGCTTTCGTTTAATTTGTGTTTTTATTTTGTTTTTCTCATTTTATTTTTTCGTTCGTTTTTACACCGACTGCCGGCGGCAGCGGCAGCGGCAGCGACGCCAACAGCGGCAACTGCGGCAGCAGCGGCAGCGTTATTGAGCGGTCCAAGTACGCACGAAACTGTCGATAACAGCAACAACACTGAGAGACAGCGGCGTCGACTGCGACGCCAACGGCGACAACTTATTGGCAACAGCAACAGCGGCAGCGGCAGCACACGAAACTTGTTGTTGCGTTGACAACAACAATATCTAAAGCAGCAACAACAATTACAGCAGCAACATTCGCTCAATGCATTTGCAGTTGCTGTTGCTTTTGAATTTAATATCTTATATATTGTTCTGCCAAGATAGAGCTACAACTACAACTATAGACACAACTACAGATGCAGATACCACTGCAGACACAGACAGAGATACAGATACGCACACTGCGAGGTGCTTCCGACTTATTTATTTTTTTGCAACATTTATTTGGCTCTTTTCTTTTTTCTTTCTTTGTGAGGTTTTTCGTTAATTCAGTTTTGCAGCTCGTTTGCATTGATCGCGAATTGTGAATTGCTCATATTGCTCATACGCAACGTAAGCCATGTAGTATCGACATCTCGACATCTCGACCTCTCGTTTCGCTTGTGTGAAAATTTGGAAAGTGATTTTGTCTGATTGTAGTTTGTAGTTTGTAGTTTGTAGTTGTTGTCAATTGCAATTGTTGCAAATTGTTGCAGTGCAACGTCGGTGGCGACCTTGTCAAACAAATTGCAATCCAGCATGCTAAATTTTATCTATGGGGAAACAGGAAGCAGCACAACAAATGACAAATGACAAATACCAAATAACAATTTGTTGAGGGTTAAAACAATGTTTCTAGGCACTAATGGAGTGTCTATAGTACGTGTTGTAGCTGACAGTTCCGTTTCTGGAGACGAGGCTTTCTACTATTTAAATGTGCTAAAAATAGAATAAATTACATTTCAAATGATTATACGAACATTAATGTAATATTTAGATATCATAACATCTCATATTCAATACAGATATCGTCATATGTTAGCTATATCGCTAAAGGATATATTAACCTATTGGTCCTCAATTATTTCGCATTTAAGAGACTTATTTTTACTATTTTTTGTAGATTTATTGAGTCTCCCGGCACTAAATAAATAAACATATTTTAAATTTGTATAATCTTTTTAAAAGTAATGTTATTCTTTTTGAAAACAGAAGACAACCTCAGCAGACTCTTTGTACTTTCCAAGTACAGGGTTTTATAACGGAATAGTGTATTATTTTTTACAATTTGTATATAGTATTTACTCTTTTTCCCTTTCTTTACAAATACTTGTTTTCAGACCATAAGCTAATTAAAATTTTAACGACATCATTTAGTTATACCAAAAAAAGAATTTCAAGTTGCACAACTCAACAAGCCTCATCGTTGCCTCGTTTTACAGGTCAGTAAATGGCAAGTTGCTGTGGCAAGTTACAAGTGGCATGTGGCATGTAACAAGTGTCAAGCTCAAGTTCAAGCTCAAGTGCAATTGCATTGCGAGGCGCCTCTTTTGTTGTGGCAAGCAATATGCAATTTGAGCAACGATTGCATTGTAATCCTTTTAGTGGCATTTATGAAACGTTGCAACGTTGCAACGTTCTCGCCACGTTGCATCAGTTGCCAGTTATTCATTATCAGTGTATCTCTCACTTGCTGCTGATAAGTGTATCTGTAAGTTGAGTGGAACAATCATTTGCAATCCAATTATATAGCGTACTCAGTGCGGACAGAACACTCGAGCTCGAGCTGCTGCTGCTCGGACGGGGCGTATACTTAATGTCATTTCTGCTGCTGTGCTATGCTGGGCAGTGCGATAAGGTCAACTGGCCATTAATTGGCAATTGACGACAGGCATTTGCGGGCCATTTGATTTCGAGTAGTCATACAATTTGATTTGCCAACAAATAAATTATGATTTCTTTAAAAATTGCCAAAAACCGTGGAAATAACCAACAACAGCAGCAGCAGCAGCAACAGCAACAGCAACAGCTACAACAATGGCTAAACTAACCTTGCGGTAAAAGACACACTAACATACGAGTACAACAAAAAACCACAAAACAAAAAGCAATTCAAGTATTTTTGCCAGAAAACAAAACAAATGATTTATTTAATAAATAATAAAAACTGAGGAGAAAAAAGAAATATAATTTATGATTTTTTTTTTGTGATTTGTTGCTTGTCGCTGAGACAGCCTCCAAGATATAAACATTTTAAAAATGGGCGTGTCAATCAAATTGTACACAGATAGATAGATTAATCTCAAATTTCGACGAGGAAGTTGCCAAATTATTTGCTTTGCTTTTTTTTTCTGTCTTTTTATTTTGGGTAGGTCAGAGCTACTTTAAGCCATATTTCTGGCCTAGTCTGTGCAGCAATTGTGGGCCAAAACTTCAATTGGGTCTAAAAGCCACTTTGGCTTTAAGTACAAGCGTTTGCTGCATTGTTGTCTATGTTTGTGTTGTTCACGCACTTATTTGCTTTTATTTAACGTTTACTTATGATTTGCACACTCTTTTGCAGTACGATGTTGTTGTTAGTTGTTGTTGTTGTGGTTGTCAGTTGTTGCTATGCCTACACTCTTTGTAGCTGATGCTGAATGCGCCCAGGGTCATTCAGGCGATGTCGATGTCGATGCCGAAGTCGATCTGCTTATGATCAGTGCCTAAGCATTATAATTATCATTACTTATTGCTTGCTGTTGTTGTTTTTTCTCTTTTGTATTTGTTGTTGCTTGTTGTTGTTGCCTTACACTCTAATTTGTTGCTTTTTTTGTTGCTTGTCCTTCTGTTGACATTTTGCACGCGTTGTACTCTCAAATTTTTACTTGGGATTCGATCACTTAAACCTACGCAAATTGTGATGCAAATCAAATCAAATCGAATGGAATCGAATCGAATTAAATCAATCGAATTGAGGTAACTGAAGCTGTTTTTTTTAAATACTTATTATTTGCATAAAAATTGACAATAATTTTGGGAAATTCCACTATGAAATACTGTTGATGACGAAGTATCGAGAACTCTAACGAATCTTTGCATTTTTCGAAAGTAATGTTGAAAAACACAATTTCAAAGTAATAATATAATTTGCAGAGGACGTCGAACCTGATCGAGGCGCCTCAGATGAATTTATTTTGCAGCTGACACAACAGCAAAAGGGACGACAAACGAGTTTTCGTATGCACCACAATTTGGTTTGATGATTAAAGATACTCGAGCAGTACAGTTAATTATAATAAATATTTTCTCAGTAAATATATTGAGAACGTATAGAGGGAGTTCCCCTTACAATATATTAAGTATGTTTGTTATGGATATTACTTAGATTAACTTAACATTAATAAAAACGCGATATTCCGCGATTTGATGAAATTCAGAAAAACTGTCCTTTCTATAATTATAGATTTTTGCAAATTGTAAATGCAAACACCAAAACATTACCGTATAAAAACATAATTCAAAAGTAAATATTAAATCAAAAAGTATTCAAAAATTATATAAAGGAATATTTTGTTGAATACAAATGCGTTAAGTTATAAGAAATAAAATCAACGATGATGCACAACAATTCTGAAAACTTAATGTAAAAGTAAATTTAAAATAAACGAAATCCTACATGTCACACATAATATATTGTAATTATATCATATCATATAATATAGGTGTCTGTGTATGGATGTATTATTCAAAATATATGAATTAGTAGAGGCTCATTAGATTGCATGACAGTCAACAACATGAGGCAACAACAGCAACATAAACAACAACATCAACTAACCGATGCGTAATGCAATCATGACAGCACTCAAAAATAAAAAACAAGTAATATTAAATGAGAAAATATATATATAGTATATAATTTTAAGACGCTACTCAGCTCAAGTTCAATGTTAAAAGTCTGGGAATAAGGAAGCACATGGAAACAAGTGCGTTGAGATTATTCTAGTCAATAAATGACAATGTAATTGTGATTTGCAACAATTGGATTAAAACTCAAGTTTAAACATTTATAATTAAGCATTAAGCAGCTCTGTGGCATTGAATTGACATGCAGTGCATGTGGTCTGTTGTTGGTGGCAAGCTACAAGCTACAAGCTACAAGTTGCAAGTTGCAAGTTGATCAATCGCTGGCAGACAGACAAAATTGGGTCATGAGAACAGCGGGTGAGGAGAGTGAATGTTGCATAATCCAGAACCTTTTACTCCTGGTGCGACTTGCAAACAGGTTGGGATTGCCGGCTTGCTTGCTTGCTTGCAACCAAGGGCGTTGCAACCTTGGAAATGAACGCCTTTTGTCTGGGGTACAACTTGCAATCACCACCTGCATTAAGGCATCGACTAAGCTGCTAGGGGCATCCACATGAACCGGTTGCCGGTTTTTATTTCATTTCGTTGCCAGCACATTTCGGTTGCAAGTGCCTCTCGATGCAGTTAGTGGCGGCAAACGAGCCCAAGTTTCGGCACTTCATTAATGAAGCTCAGACATCTTGCAACCTTGACAGAACCAAAGATCACAATTTATTGTATTGTAAGCAGAAAGCGCGGACTGGGCAGGAAGCCGCTGCCTTTGGCTGTGGAACAGGTTGTCTGTCTTCATCTCTCCCTGTCGCTCTCTCACCCTCTCTCCCTCTCCCTCTCCCTCTCGCCCAGTCGCTTTGGGTTGGCTGACTGCTGTTGACCTCCACAAATGGCGTTACATATTTTTTATTTTCGTGATCATATTTTATTTATTTTAACGCATGCTTTTAATTAAATGTTGGCCATTCAATTATGTTGAAAAATTGCAAGTGCAACGCCTGCAACATGCTCTCTTTCCATTCTCCTTCCTTCTCTCTCTCTCTCTCTCTCTCTCTCTGTGGCTTTTCGAATGCGACAGAATTGGGTTACATATGTCAGGCGGCGTTACCGAGAACAACCCCATAAAACACGCTTTAGGCCTATGTAGAACTGGGCCCGGCCAACAGAAAAATTGTTGTGCAATTAAAATCACATTTTAGGCCCGCAATCGTTTTGTGAATGGCTCAAACAGAGACTGACTGACTCCGAGCGAGACTTGCAACCTGGGACTGGTGACTTGGAACTGGCCACACTGTGGTGCGTGCTGAACGCTAAAATGAACGCACTGTTAGTGCCAAAAGTCTGTGTCCGGGTCTGTGTGGGTTGGTCGCGGTATGTGCAAAATGTTATGGCCATAATGAAAGACATGGCAATAATGTAAAGCACATTTCAAGCACTTCAAACTGTTAGCGTTTATGGGCTGACAATTTCAAATAAAAGTGTTGCCAAATTGCGTAATAGCCACAAGCTGATAATGCCAACCAGTGCTGCCAAATTTACAATTTACTTTAATTACTTTAATTATTATTATTAACCATACTTGTTTAATGAATAAATAAAGTTAATAAATTTAAATTGCAAAATTGTTCGTGTTCGCTTCAAAATTAGCATTAACTACAGTTAAAAACCATTTAATTGTTTATATTTCAAGCTTAGTTAATCATGCTCCTAAGCTCTGAAACTATTCACAATTAAATATTATTCTATCACGATGCAATTAAGCTATTAAAATTCCAATTACATGCGAAAATTTCTGCCAAAACGCAACGGAAATTGCGGGAAATGTTTGTTGCAGTTCAAACGAAAACCAATAATGAAATGAGGACAAGTTTAGCTAAACAAACAAATAAATGCATATGCAAATACAAACAACATTCCGAATATTTAAAATAGTTAACCAACATTTTAAATGGAATTCGTTTTTTATATCGTTCAATTTTGGAACTCATGTTGTTATTTGTAAAAATATTCTTTTTGGGGATGCTAACCGAGCTAAGTTTTGGACAATTTATAGTTGCATCAACATCAGATTTCTATTGTCCAGTTGCATGACACATGCCAAATGCCACATGCCGTATGCAACTGGTGGCTAGTTGTTGTTGTTGTTGTTGTCTGCATCGTGATTAATCTGCATATGCGATACAGAACGCCTCGCGGCCTTCAAAATTCGCGACATTAAATTATGCACCTAGGCCTATTATTTTATGCATTTGATCAATTGGCAACGGGCCGCTCACTTTTTACAATGCACAATATTGTTGTTACTTTGGTTGTTGTTGTTTTTGTTGCTGTTGCTGTTATTCTAGCAGCAGCTGTTGTTGTCGTTGCTGTTGTTGCTGCAGTGAAAATCCACTCACAATGCGTGCCAAGTTTGTCGCCGCTTCCCCCTTCGGCAACCCGCATCCAAAACGCAGGCAACTTTCATACGTGAACTTTTCATAGCTGTTGTTGCCGGTTTTGTTGTAGTTGGTGTTGCTATTATTGTTGATGTAGATGTAGATGTTGCTGTTGCTGATGTTGTTATTGTCTGTCATTCATTTTCAATGTCAAGGTTGCCAATGTGTGTATTTTTAATTAATTTATATAGCATTTATTGACTTTCAATTAGCTATGTGCGACAACGTCTCTCGTCTGCTGCCAACTGCAACTTCCAACTTACATCCTTGTGGCCTACACTACTATTGATGACTGTGTGTGTGTGTACGTAGGTCTGCTCTCAAATAAATTAGCTGATTATATTTAGCAATACTAACAAGTGGCTCGCCCAAGTGAAATTCTAATGTTCTACAAATGTCAATGCAAATTTAGTTCATTAACGACAAACAAATAAAAATGTGTAGAAAAGAGGCAACAAATGCAATATTGAAGGTAATTTGTCGGCGTTTGCGATGCACTTGCCGATAATAAATTCAATTTACAGTGAGCAAATGCAGAGATCAAGAAAATACAAAGAGAATAGACAAATTATATCATTGAGTTTGCTCCACAATTTGACAAATTGCATGTGATATTCAAATAGCGAATTTATACCCAGTACACGGAATAGTAAATGGTTGCATTCACTTGTTTCTTAAAATCCATAGAATTTTGATGCTCTATTAGCTTCTAACAAATCAAAGCAAGAGCAATTAAAATAGTCAAAGGCCATGAAACCAACTTTGGTTTAACATTACTAATATACCATATACTTAATTGAATTACATTAAAGTTATTTTATATTTAACTAGAAAGCAATTAAATACATATTAAAAAATATATCATCGTTTGAAATAAATAAAAAATATATATGAAGTCGATTTTCGACAGTTTGAACAGTTTGCTACGAACAGTTAATAGATATGAATTATTTTTGTTGCCATCGAGTATCCCAGATTTGTTTGCAGGGTACCTTGCACTCTAGCACTCTCGAAAGCTGCTGGACGACGGTGTTGTGGCCGTCAGGGTTATGTGCGATACGCATATATCAAGAGACTGTACCAGATATAAATATACAAAATATAGTTGTCATTTGTCATTTAAGAAAATCGCTAGAAAAGACTCGAATAATACTCATACACCATGTTATCCCATCCTCATTAACAATCAAACATGCATCATTGGGCTTATCTATTGATCCATTAGAATTTTTATTTAGCTGTGACTAATTATCCATATTACAAGTAATAATTATTATAACATAATTACTTATTTGTGGTATATTTGGTCGACATTCGTTAAATTACCCTTAGTTTTCCTTCAGACATGGTAGTACTTTGTCGACTTATCGTTATTGGTTGCCTCCTGCTACCAGATTCTAATGCTGGACGTGTAAGTCCTGTTTAAAGTCTTTACTGTATTATACTAATTGCTGCAACTGTTGCAACTCAGCGATCTCACTACAGGGTGCTGTGGCACAACTTTGACTGCAACAGTCATTGGCCTGTGTATAGAAACTTGACCTGCCGTATCGGACCCGAGGATACGGAAAAACTGACCACCAATATAGATGCCATGGAGCCCGTGTCGGGGATGTGGTGCAGGTACAAGGTGCTAGTGTCACGCCCTACTCAAAACACTGAAATGGTTTTATTCGACTCAGCATTCGATGTATGTCATTTTCTACAGGAAGGTATCTTACAGAATAAACTGGCTTTGTACGTTTACCAGAACATGATCAAGGACAGCAACCTGGTAAAGCAATGTCCTCTGAACCAGGTATGTTTATTCAGTAGAATCTACATAATTGCACATTCAAGCAAATGTCGAATTTATTGCACATAATAAAACTTGATATTTGGTTAGTTTACTGCCACTTTTGGGCAATTAAGCATCGATGCAATTGTGCGAATTATACAGTATATAATATAATCCCCAAGATTATATGACTTTAATTATTTTTTAGGGTCCGATTTATTTTCCGCAACATAAGTCTTTTGGATAGTTTCCCGGCACTCCTACCCGAAGCTGATTTCAAGCTGATTATAATATTATATATGCCCAATACGACAGATAGTATTGATATAACACTTAAGGGCAGCATTGTCGACTCGAAAAGAACACGTAAAAAGAGTTAGCATTGATTTTGTAAATAAACAATTTTCAATTTCGTTCGATATTAGTCAGTCTGATTCATTGGATATATTTGTTTAGTTTTGCCTATATATAGTCACGCCAAGCGGCATCATCATCATCTACATTGTAGAGTCAGCATGATCAACATCATAATCATCGGCATCATCATTAACACTGCTGACCTCAAATGTCAATTATTGCTAGTGAATTTGCAATTGTTTTTTGTTTCGCTGACGACCTTGGCCTTAGAATGGCCAACAACGAAAACAACAATTTCATGACGAAATTCTAATTTATATCTTATTGCACTATTCACATAGATTTGTCACTTTTCTAACGGCACTTTGCTCAACAGCTGTTAAAAGGCGTAAAAGTAGCCGCCCCCCGAATACGCCCATTCACCAGCTCTACTTGCTGACATTGCAAAACTATAAATAAAATACACAACTTAAAAACTTATAAGTACATTAGCAATAACAATAACAAAAATAAATAGCCGTTAGCACGGCTCGACCCCGTCTGGGGGTCTGTTAGATTAATTGCACGCTGATTACAGACAATTACAATGTCAACGAGCCGCACAAAACGGAAACACTTGCAAAACGCTAATCGCGCGCAAAACGCCAGCAACACGCTTCAAAGTCGCGTAGCAGCCGCCCCCAATTGAAGCTGCTAATGCGGAAATAGCTCAACGAGTGATCACTTGCAGCAATCTTATGTGTCTGAGAGAGATAGAGAGCAAGCAAAAGTGAGAGCCGACCCAGCAGAACTTTATGTTAAGAAGAGAGCACTCTTGCAAGTGTAGAGATGTGAGAGATGATCGCTTCTCTTTTCATGATTGTGGAATGCTTGTATATCCAGCTGGGTAGCTAAGTGGACGCCGACACAGTTAAAGGCGAAGGCAAGAGATTCAGTGTCATTCCATGTTTCTATTGCGGTTTTTGTTGTTGTTGTTTCTTGCTATGCCATTACACAATTTATAGTAATAAAATAGTTGCTGATAGCGGTGCTTGTCTTTTAACATAATTGTGAACTTTGATGCTATTTATTTTTGCACTTCGGATTGGTTTTAGTTACTTAAGTGTTTCAATAAATACTTATAAGCTAGCAAAAACGTGTGTTACACACGCTCTTTAGGTAAGCAAACTAAAATACAACTTCAACGGTTGGGGCGAGGCAAGACGTGGGCGTTGCTCGTTGTTGTGTGGCCGGCAGCGGAATACGGACAGTCGCCTCAAGGGTTACGGCTACTGCACGCTAGGCACACAGGCAGCATGGGCAGCTCTTGACGCAGCCAGCATAGGAACAAAATACTACAATTTGAGCTGACGCTTCGCCTGGTGTTTCTCCTGTTTGCGGGCACGTTGGTGCAGGAACTCGCGTCTTATGTCGCTGGAGCGCATCTCTAGAATGCAGTTGAGTTTTTTTCGAATTTGCTCCGCCGTGTGGACGTCCGTATCAAAGTCATAGTGCTTGAACCGTATGTTTGACATGCCTCCAAAGAAGCCAAATGGCGAACTAGAACTGTGGGATGGATAATGACCAGGACTGCCTGGGGAGTGGGCAATTCCCGTGCTGCTGCTGCTTCCCATATTGAGCGTAGTACTGCTGGAGCTGATCGGTGCCGATGTGCAGCTGGAAGACATGCCGCTGGAAGAGTTCGATTTAAGCCAAATGCGCAACAGCGCTTTCAGCTGCCGCTGCTCCACAATCTCGCAGTGCGCGACCAGATCAATGGGTGTAGACACGGGTTTCCTTTGCGCCCAGAACTTGGCATTTTTGTGCTGATCAATCTCGATGCGTTCCCCGGACACGCTCAACGTCACATCACGTTTGAAGAAGCGCTTGTCAATGATGCTCAGTCGATAAGTACGATGCATTGGTGCTTCTAACATATCGTTGTGGTTCAACAGGCGCTGCTCATACTCCTTAACATGGTCCAGGGGGCTGTCATCACCGTCGCCTCCAGTAGCAGCGTCAGGCACATCTCCATTCAGGTTGATGTTCTTCAGGGCTTGCACTGCAGCATCCGCCATTGCCGCCTTGCCGTCCTCCGAAGTCATGGATTTGGTTCCCAGGTGGTTGTGGTAATCTATGCGAGTAACCGGCGCCAGTGGACGACGCTCGGCCAGCGTCAGATGTGAGAAGCCAAATTTGGAGCAGGGTTCACGATTGTCTAGTGGCGGAAAATCCTCCATGTCATCATTGTCTTCCGTCATATATAATGCATAGTGCTGCACAGACTTGAGTTGCACTGCATCTGGATACTGTAGGGTAGTTTTGTAGCAAACCAGGCCAATGACCTCTATGATTTTGGCCGTAGAAAGCACACATATTTTGAGCGGATAGTTGCGATCCGGCTCAGGCAGCATGTTAACATACACATTGATGCGCTTTGTAGGCATTCCCACCTGGGCTGTGCCGTCAAAGCGCGCATATTGAATAAATCGATTTTGCGTCTGCTTGGGACTTTTGGCAAGCTGCTCGGACAACTTGCTCTTCACACCCTCGTCGGACAGATCGTCCTCGCTGGTTTTCTCTGATTTTTTGTCCGTTGTGGTCACCATTGCCGCTGAAGTTGAAGGTTGCTCTGCAGGGCGTGCATTGACTGTTTTCCGCTCGAAGAAGTCCTGACGATCTGGCGGCAGCACCTCTTCGTTGTAGTTAACACTTTTAATTCGCGCCGCCTTACGCTTAGCAATGTCCAGTTTTTCAAGCTTCTGCGCCGTGTTGGAACGAAATCGGTGAGCGCCCACCTCAGGATACATTTGTATATCAAAGGAGTGTGTGGACATATCCAAATCTTCGTCATCGCTCAGATCCAGACCCGGATAGCAAACAAAGTCTACTTCTTGCAATGGCGGATCTGCAATTCTAGGCGGTACCATATGCTGCAAGGGAACCGACCGTTGCGTAGTAGGTGTGGCAGTTTCTGTGGCTTTGGGCACCGAATTGCGCTGCTGCTGTGTCGCCTGTGCACGGTGACCGCTGCGCCTGTGGGCATCCCTAGTATTGGTGGCAGTTTGAAATTTTCTCAGGTAATGCTTGGGCATATCATCACTCAGCATTACAGTCTCGCAGATGCCCGTGTCGTCCGTCGATATGAACGAGTTGCGTATGTGCGAGAGCAGCCAGTGCTGATTGGAATAGGTGGCCATTGCACTTGGTACGTCTCTAACTCACAAAACAAATAAAATTCTTAGTTATCTCCGCATTTGTATGCCAGGAGGAGCTAGTTAATTTATTTATTAACGGCAATACAATAAAAAAAATAACACACTGTTTTTGAAAGACGTTGCCACCTGGCAGAAAAAGCTGTCATATATTTTAGCAATGCCAGACATGGAAATTTAATTTAGATTATTTTGCATTATTTTTATTTTGATTTCTTATAATTGCTTTTATTGCATTTTTAGAAATTACTAAATTTTCTACAACTGCCGACAACTTTCCAGAGCTCAGGGTTTTTTAATAACAGAATGAGGTTTATTCACCATTCACAGATCAAACTGCTCTTATCGATAGTTTCAACTTGTGGAAACCTTTCAATTCAAAAGTGTGAAAGTAAATTTTTTTAACTTTTCAAAAACTAAAAACTTTTCCATTAATTACTTAGTATTAAAAGTTGAACATTTGTAAAGAATACTATTATAATTTATCTAATTTCGAACTTGCGTGCCATGTTTTTGGATCCTACTGACTGTAGTTTTGAGCTTACTTCAGACTGGCTACGAATTATCGATTATAAAGCTGGAATGTTCCCCCAGTTAAACCTATCGAATATTGTATAAGTACAATCTGTCACTAAAAAAACAATAAGGTAATTTGCTTAGTGAATGTGTTTTGCACAGCAATATTTTTGAAAATATGTACCATATTATATTTTTTAAAAGTATTTTTTACAACAATTTTGAATTGTTAACTAATCTAAATTCTTTTATAAATTTAAAGTTTATTTGCAGGAAAACATTGCGTGTTTGTTTATTTTAAAGACGATGCGGCCAATAAAGCGATAGCTCGATATTTTTTCAATACATAACTACTAATAAACACATGAACACCTATTTTTGTGTATAACACTTCAATTTAATCCTAAAAATATCGTTTTAATACATGTAAATCAAATATAAGTCTCGCATTTATACATATGTAAATTTAGAGAATGCAACTGTTTTCCAAGTAAGACCATCAAGCAATGGATTACTTAATAAGTATCGATGCATATTCGATTGGTATATATTGATTTGTGCTGATATATCGATATGTTGATATTTATATCGCATCTCTAGTACCATATGACTTTTCCAAGAGACGCGAAAATTACATAGAGAATTAGGCAATTCAATGTAAGTTTTAACCCACTTGTGCTGGCCATTAATCAGCTTATTACATTCTAAATGCTTTAGTATATATAACCGCTCCGGATCGATGTTGTAGCAGCGGCCAATATGGCGGGCATCCCGGTTGAATTTGATGAGACGGTGGTCAATCAGTTTAGCTGCAAGCGTTGCGACCGCGTAAGTTTTACTCTTCAGACCCAATAAAAGATAATATTGGCATACTCACAAGCCTTACTTAAAACCCTTAGACGTTTAAGAGCAAACGCGACCAAACACTGCACCGCCAGGAGGTGCACAACCACAACAAAACTACCTATGAGTGCAAGCTGTGCTCCAAGAGCTTCTGCAATAGCGGCAATCTCGACCGCCACATGAAGGTACATAATGATGTGCGCCCATTTGTTTGTAACCTATGCTCCAAGGCCTTTGCACAAGCGGTTAACCTGCAAAGACACTACGCTGTACACAGTGGCGAGCGTCCATATCAATGCAACTTTTGCAACAAGTCCTTCACTCAGCAGAGCAACATGAAGCGACACAAAATGACACACACCGGTGAAAAGCCGTTCCGATGCCAACGATGCGGTCGATACTTCTCGCAGTTGGTCAACCTTAAGAAGCACAAGCTGGGGCATCTTAATGCCAAGCCTTACCAGTGCAACTACTGCGAAAAGGGTTTTACACAGCTCTCCAACTTTAAACGGCACCTGCAGTCGCACATCAAGGAAGGCGTTGACGTGGATGTGCCTGGTGCAATACAAGCAGCTTCAGCAATGGCGAGAGAACGTCTTGAGGCAGAGCAGAAACCGTAAGTAAATAAAATTTACTTCGTCTGATCATAATATTAACATCTTGTCATTGCAGTAGTTTCTTCGAATGCATGGTCTGTCGTGCCATTTTCGAAACATTTGGCGATTATGAAAAGCATGAGGCCAAATGTCATGAGGACCATGAACGCGCCCAGATAGAGGTTAATCAAATATCGCATATGCATGCGGATGATTATTTGCCGATGAAGTTTTCGGTGCCTGATCTGGACACGCACGAGATAATTATTGAGACTACACATTAATCATATACACACACGCCCGCAATCACATAAAATTCAACATCCACTCAAAAGAGTAATCATAAATGAAAGCTGTATCTGCATATACTTGTTTATTATATACAAGATCGGACAATGTCGTCCAATATGCAGGCCAACATATTTCTTCTTCTTCAAAATAAATGCAACACTTGAAAATCATTTGTAACAGCATCAACATTGTTGTTAATTGTGTAATTTCGGAGAATTGTGCAATGTCCAATGTCCATTGCATTGCAAGCAGTAAAACGAAAGCAAATCAAAACTTTTGTCATGTGAACCATGTGTAAGAATTTATTGCCCGTAAAGATTTAGGACTTTAACTACTCATTTATTGTGCAATTTTATGACTATATGATTTCAGCACGTCATAAATGCCAAAAGGAAAAACTTTTCTTGCGCAAGCTTTAAGACCCGGGCGTGTAAATTGTTTTTTTAATGAGCATTTCCTGATGCCGTAAAATCTGAAAGTATGAACTTTTTTAGCCTAACACTTCAGTGTTGAATGAAAGCCGTTCACAAACCATTTGTATGCTTAAAAACGATATAATTCACTTTTTACAATGCTTTTTATTGAAGATCTGTATAAATACAAAGTTAATTAACTGTTAGTTCTAAGGCTTCTTTGGAACTACATAAATATGATTTATCAAGATGCAGACTGTATGACTCAAGGATGCCAGTTGAAAACTACGCTACGTTCCTGTTCGTTTTTCTTTGAATTTGTTTTATGTTCTGCTTGGCATCTCTTAAATCAAACTATTTGTACAGAGTGGCAGTTGGGGAGCCTAGAGGAGACACTGCTTACCACTCAGCACCATAATATGTACATATTTCACGTTTACATCGTTGTCGCCGTCGTCTTTGTCGCTTTCGCCTTCGCTTCGTGTTTGCCTTCAATTGGCATTCACTTGCTTAAATAGCCGCCGTAATGTCCGACCAGACAAATGAAGAACATTAATTATAACAGACCGTGACATTCGTTATAAATTTATTATGAAAATGGCTGGTCAGTTGGTAAGACGACGCATTTAAAAGCCTTGGTTTCGCATCTAGTTACGTTTCAGTTACAGTTTCAGTTAGCAGCAAAATCCCTTAAGTGAAGCGTAAATAAATGCAGCTTTTGTGTTTTAAATCCGGCTGCAATCAATAGAAATAACGCCCAGTTATGACTCTCAGTCAACAGTGCTGCTTGATGTGTGTTTTTAACAACACAAATATTTGCGCAGCGAGATTGTGTGGCAATAACAGCGCAAAACGATGCAAAGGAGACTGGCGGGACGGAGGTTGACTGAGGCCAGCGCAGCATGCCAATACTTGTAATCAAAATAAAATGCACAAACATTTAGAGCAGCGCACAGAACAGCGCTCAGTTCGCTGCGTAGCTGACTGACGTCACAGTTAATGCGTTGTTGATTTTGTCTCTGTTTTTTGTTTTGCCTGCGAGACTCTTAATTAACATTGCACACACAACGCAAACAAAATGGCGGCTTCTGTTTTATTATCACTGCGCTCGAAAGTATGCAACACTTTTACACACTGCGATTGAGAAGAAAGAGTTGAGGCTTGCTTAATTAATAAAGCGAACTTCTCATTAAAATTCGAGTCTTTTACAGCAAGAGCTGCATATACAATATATTTCGATTATTTAAAGTCGTAACTTTTTAATCTTAGCTTCTAGATAAGACTGCAGAATAAATTTGCAATGAATAGAATCAAATATTTTACTTTTTTACAAGATTTCCTTACACACTAGTCGCAGTTATTATTGAATATATTTTTAACTATGAAGAATATTATTACAGGGATTGGATAGTAATAAATCATTTTATTTAAATGAAAGCTTGCGTCATTTAAAGTTTTTAGGTTCAATCACTGAAGGATGTCACAAATCAGTTCAAATAGGTTAGTAATTTCAGGACTTGTTCAGGCGAAACCGTTACGAATATTGCAATGCATTCCATTTAATCAACGACTTACAGTTATCAACTCTACTATAACAAAACTGACTGCACCTAATGCTCTTCGGCTGCTGTGTGACATCAATGCTATTTCCTGTTTAATTCTGAGCTAAAATCCCATTTCTGTTTCACGAATCACATTCCCGCTTATGGGGCACGCAGCCTAAATTGATTTGGCAAATGTTCTGTCATCATCATTATCAGTTAGCTGGAAAAGTGGCAATGTCATTTTGTAAAGTAGAGCCACAAAGTGTGAGCACGCAACAACCACCACGGGAGTCACGCACAAGAAGAAGCAGAAGCGGAAACAGCAGAAGCAGCAGCAGCAGCGAAGTAGATGTAGAAGTAAAGTAAGAGCTATACTCATAGGAGGGTCGTAGCAGATGTCACTGCTGTCATCGTTTTGGTGTTAGTGGTCGCCCATTATGGCCACCTAGTGGCTGCCAACGACAGCACTGAGCCATCCACATGTCGAGTGTACATTTTCTGAGGTCAAATGCATGTGGAATCAAATGCAGTTGCTGTTGCAGTTGCAGTTGCAGTTGCAGTTACAGCTGCGGTAGCACTTTAATTTGTCATCAACGCAATGGCAAATTGGCTTAGCCGTAACGTAATTGAGTTTTACGCCGCTCAATGGGTTAACCCACAGGAATGCGAGTCAGAGGAGTAGCACTCTGATAAACAGAGAGAATAGCATCCGCAGGCATATTAGATAAACAATAATTACAAACAAGCATACGCACCGTGCGCCATTTGGCTAATATCGTATGCGGGCGGTGTTAAACATACACGCGTACAACAAGAACCGAATTTGCAATGCAATTGAATTTTTAAAACATCTTATAAAAGCCAACTATAATCTAATGTTAATATTATATTATTTGCATTTGATTACCAAAACTGCAAGCATATAACTAAATAAATAAACATATTTTATTACGCTAAACAACAAATATTTGTTTTATTTTAGAAATGGCAAATTCGATAAATTTGCATAACAGTTGATAATTAAATTTCTAGACTTCAGTAAGTTTTTCAGAGAAAACTGTATTACATTGGAAATACGTATCGTTTGACTTTTTTTTAAAGGAAAACTCACTTTTGCTATAATGGGATCTGTTTTCTGAGTGTACACATATGTGTATGTGTGTGTCTGCAATGTAAGCGAAATAAAGTCATTGTCATGTTGGCATATAAGCATATCTCGATCCGTTTTGTTTTGTATTTTGGCATGCCAGTCACAGCGGATGTTGTGTCTCTCTGAACGTGACACAGTTGTGTAGAATACCCGAAATAGATATGCCTACTACATGTACACTGACTGCCTCACACACACACACACACACTCACACAGGCACACACATTCAGTGGGAGTGGCATATGCAGATGGCTATTAAACACGCAAGTTCCTTAAACTAACGCGTCGAGTTCTAGACGAATAACAAGAACAACAGGAAAACAGGTTAATTTGAAAATGGTCCCAAAGGCAGCCATAGATATTTGTTGTTGTACTTGGCTTAACATGAGCCGACAGGCCTCCCTTTCTTGGCCCTCTCCCCTCTCCCGTCATCCAAGAGAGTGTCACCGCTATAACAGCGTCATATGGCAGTTGAGTTGTTAAGTGTTTGCTTGTTTAAACACAAGCACAGGGAAAATGAAAGGTAATCAACTTGACACCATTGTTATTGTTATTGCAAGTCTTAGTTCAGTTTTAAGGGTATAAAGGACTAACTATTAAATAGGCATAAAGGAGAAGTGGCTTTCTTAAAAGCTAACGTGTGGCCGAGCTAAGGATTCAAGGATAATGTGCAACCATATGTTTCATTCACGTTATTCAACTGACATGGGATAATCAGTTGAGTTTTAGTTTCTGTTTCTGTTTCTGTTACTGTTTCTCTTTCTGTTTGTTGCTTTTGTTGCTCTGACTAACTTTCTGACCTTTGTTTTGCGCTGCGAGCAGATGAAGATAAATGTTGAGATGCGACGACTCGAACAATGTTCACATCTTATGCTTAGATAACTAATGGAAATGCTGAGACACCTAAATGCACCCACACTCATGTACACATAAACACCCTTTGACAAAGAAGCACAATACATATATGTATTATAAAAACAAAATGTTTGTCTTGAACTTTTATTTTTAATTTGCTTTTCTTTGCTTAAGGTTCTTAGACCTAGAGAAAAATAGATAGCAAATAAGTGCATGTTTTCTTTGTCAAAATATCCACTTGACTAACTCTAGATTGAGAAGCATAGTTCATAGCCTTTCTGAAAGGGCTTCAAGTTGGCTGCCATTGAGTCGCTATTAAAGCGTCAAGCTGTTGGCCCAAATACCAAATGCATATAAAAATCAAACTGTCCGATACAAGGAGACACACCCTGTTGGAGGTCCTGCTTCTAGTCCAGGTCAGAATGTCGAGTAATGCGCAGAATGTCAGATATGCATAAATTATAGGGAGTGTGTTGCGCTTATTAAATGCATTGCATATCGTGCAGAAAGAGCATTAAAGCCCTGACAAGTCTGCTCTTGACCAAGTTGGCCCAGTTGGCTCAGTTGGCCCAGTTGCCCCATGTGACCAAGTGAATCAAATACCGAACGACTTTGATTAGATTTTCAAATTGCTAAAATATACAGAGTGTTCTTTTGGTATTTGTCTTTGTCTTGCAAGATCATCAAAGAAGACATTCTTGTACTTTGTCTTGTTCTCTTGACCTTTTCATTCACTTTAGCTGCTGCATGATTCATGTCTCTATGTTGCATATTGCATAAAGTTGCAGCATAGAGACATGGTACTGGCAGTTGCCTAAGTGCGTCTTGAAAGCAAATTACATAGATATACAGAGAGAGAGAGAGACAATTGCAAAATGGTTAATAAACAATCTAAGGTTGTGCACATGTCTTGCATTTGTTATTCCTCATTATGAAATATGTTGAGTTTGTCCTTTAACTCGTCCTTGCTTGTCAACCAATTTGCTGCTGGGGCTGTGGCAGTGGCAGTGGCAATGGCAGTGGCAACATCGTTTTGCACTTTATGTTGCACAGCTGCTCAAACCAGATTCCTCATCCTTCTCTCATATCCCTCCCCTTTTCCCTGTGCAATGCTTGACAATTTGTTTCTATTGTTTTGTTGGCTTTGCAGTTAATTAATGTAGCTTGTCTACACTCTCGCACACAGACATTCTAAAAAAATTCCTATGCATGGCAGTGTACTAATAACTACAACATTGTAATAAGCAGCATGTGAAACTTATTTCATCCTGCCAGCTCCCACTGCAACTCGTGCAGCTCTATCCTGACTTAAAGTCAATTTACAGTCTGCAGTCCATTGTGTATGCAGCTGCATTGTATATAGAGAATTTTGTTTATCAAAAGGAGAGGAAAAAACAACTCAGAGCTGCCCCAAAGCAATTGAATATTTTACACCCTTTCGCAACTGAAACAACTTTCATGCAAAAGAACTCAATTTCCTCTCCCGGTTTCGATTTCGAACAACATTCCGACAACACCATATTACCGGACTTTTAATTTTTTCGGTTTTTAAAATAAATATTAAATTAAATGGAACTGTTTTTATAATTGTATCATAAGTTAAAGGTAATTATCTTGTGGACTGATTTTCGCTGTCGTTAAATACATAAATTCAGGACGTGCTAGTTGAACAAATGATAA
This sequence comes from Drosophila sp. st01m, assembly GCA_018901795.1. Lineage (NCBI taxonomy): Eukaryota > Metazoa > Arthropoda > Insecta > Diptera > Drosophilidae > Drosophila > Drosophila sp. st01m. The sequence goes on from JAEIFG010000334.1 coordinate 652,197, forward strand.
TACTACATTATACACTCACTAGCTTTATATTTTTATTAGAAAATATGCAGCAGCCATACGTATTACGTATGCACAATATTGCACATACGCCCCGTGGCATTGCAGGCATATTCAAGTTATTCGTAACACACAGAAAGTTGGCCAAGTGAATGTATGTATATATATTTCATTTTCCAGCTATTAGTAATTGATATTATTGGCGAAAATCCTGTCTAAAGGCTAGTAACAAATTTGTGGTTCAGTTTTAGTTGTGGATTAAATATTCGACTTGGGTTTTCTGATGAAGACATGCGGCATATGTTTATGACTGTTGGGGCAACGCCCGCACCCGCCTTGAGGTGCCATGCATAACCTTGAAGTCAAGAAGCTGCCAGAGTCATGGCAGCACTGAAGTTCAGGCTGCTGTCAACTCCTCCACCTTGGCAACCTGTGCGTATTGATTACCCGCAGCTATTGGCATCGACGCTCCCTCTTTTAACTGATTTGCATTTAAAATGAAGGCCACAACAAAATTTAATATGTATTCAAATCCAAGGCGTCTACTATCCGCAGCGAAAAAGGTACGTCCGTAGGCCACAATTTGTTGCTTGCCACAAGTATACTAATTAGAAATGACTTACTGTCTCATTAAATATTTCATTTGATTTGTTTTGCCTGTTATTAAAATTCAATTCCAAGTACTATATTTACATTCTATTTCTGTATTTATGTTGACACGCTAAACAAATTCATGAGGCGCAGCTCGAGTTGGCCATAATTTGAAATAAATTTGTTATAACCATTAAAGGAATACAAGGGATGCCCAGCATCCTTGCACGCGAATATGAGTGCTATTTTTGTGTCTGAAACAGCTTAGGGCTGAGAGATTTATGTCCGTAGTCGACTTGTGCTTATTTCGAATGGCTTAAGCACAAATAAAGTATACGCCATGTGAGCCTAGGTAAGCTTCTGTTTTTAGCCAGCTGGCAAACATTTCAATTTAGCCCACAATTGTTTGGCACATTTTTAATATCTAAACGGAAATGGTGAGTCACTCGCAGAATTTGCTTTTGTCTGGCAACCGCTTTGCTGATGGCCACAAATATTTCACAGCTGTCTCAAGAGGATGAGGATGAGGAGGGGGCCTAAGAGGATTGAGGACCTTCGGCTGTCGCTGACATGATACAAAATGCGTCTCGTTAGAAAGACGCGTGCCTGAAAGCTGAATGCTGAAAGTCGAAAGCTGAAAGCTGAAAGCTGAAAGAAGTCTTATAAAAATGTCAATTGCTTGAAAATTTCGCATTTAATTTACATGAAAAAGTTGCACCGTCTGCCTTCGTAGGCTTCGCTTTCATTTGAAGCCACGGCAACGACAGCAATCTCAATGGATTTATGCATCAAGCACTTTCAACACATTGAAAGGACGACTCACTTGTGGGATACCTTTGAAGTTGAGCCCTCAAACAGAGCCGAATACTGGGAAGATATGTGCCGGGCATATGATGTGCTGCTCCATTTGTAACAGTTATTATTGACTGTTGGTCAAGTTGAGAAATGCTGGCTGCGTGATACGAGTTAAAAACATGCGGGACAATTGTCCGGGGACTCACGTTTGATTGCCTATCTGACAATCCAAAAATCCTTAAGAATGGATTGAGTTTATGTTTGACTAAAGTTTAGCGCACAATCAAATTTATTTGTAAAAACTTTTTGTGTCCTGCATTTCATTTGCAATGTGTTCTACCCTGTAAAATGTTGCAAATGAGACAAACATGCTAAATAGCTACGCATATTTAGCAGCAAAAATGTTACACAAATTGTTTAACATTTCTGACTGCACTTTCAGTTGACAGAGGAGAAAGTGAGCTAAGGGAGAATGGGAAGTTAGCAAATGGAGAAGCGAGAAACAACAATGAAGAATACTGGTACTGCAAGGCAGAAGGAAAACAAGAGCAAATGATTTATGTGCACTTTTTCTATGTGCTTGACTATTTAGATGCCTCGTGAATTACAGAAATTATGTTTGTTCTTGATTAAACATTATTTTGCTTCTCTGATATTATGCCAGATTCTATAAGTAACTGGACTGTTTATTGTTAGCCGTGCATACCCATACGCTGCTTGGATGACGGGGTATGCCTGCAGATAAAGTTTCGTTACAAATTTTACAAATTAAAAGTTGCAGGGTGTTCCCGGCAGCAGCCGGCATGGGAATCACAAAGAGGAGCAGCGGAAGAGCTCGAGAACCGGAATTTAAGCTTTGTTTCGAACCCGAACCCGAACCCGAACCCGAACCTGATCCCTAACTCCATGTCCAACCTGAACCCAAACCCAATGCGACTCAGTCATGCAGTTAAGCAAATTCTCCGAAGGGAGTCGAACGTGGGCGTGGCATGTTGCATGTTTTTTTTTTGTGTTTTGTTTGGCGTTTAAACTGGCGCCGTTTGCCATCAAATTGCCACTGAAGTCTGCTTCTGTCAGGATTTATGCCTCCTGCCTCCTGCCTCCTCCCGGGAGGAGTCCCGCCTTCTGTCTTATACCCCTCGTACAACGCCGACTCTCACTCGACATGTGCAATATTTTTATACATTTTTTTATGTTCATTGTGTACTTCAACTTTGTGCCATTATTTGTGGATTTGTTTGAACTACTGAAAACTGACAAGTGATGAACTTAATGGCTTGTTACATAATGTTTGTAACATCCAACTGACTGAAACTGTTTTAAATTTTTTAAAATTTCCATAATAGATGAGCTGAAAGAAATGCATGTAAAGGATCAAACAACTTTAAATATATTTTACTGAGCTTTGCAGTTCTTAATCCATTTAATTTCCACAGAATGTGTCTTTAATGAGCTCTCAGTGCGAAGACTGGAAAATTGTGAAAATTGCGAAATGAGGTGAGTGAATTAAACGTTAAGTAAGCACATTTTTAATTATTAATCACTTTAATACAGCAAATTAAAGTGACAAACTTTAACATACTGTAATTCATTTAGTAGATACGACAGTTGCTGGAATTAATATAAATCAACAAGCTAATTATGTTGTTTCCTGTTATCAATTGGTCTTTGTTTAAGCACAATGGATGATAAGTTGCGTTACAACTGTTGATAAAGTTACACTGTATTCCGGGGAAAACTTGGAAAGCCCGCCGGCCAAACATGAGGCATAAGGTGGAGTGGCAACTTCTCCGGACTCACTGAAGCACACTTGAAGCCAGGTAGCTGTAACAAATACCAAACACCAAACACCAACAACAGCACCGGATGAAAAGAGCAAACTTCTCCATGTTTGTGTATACACAACATAATTCTATGTAAGCAGCCAAGCTAAAAAATAAAAATACAAGAACTGAAAAGGAAAATGAAAACCACAAGGGATACGGGACACGGGACATGACATCCACATCTATGCACGAGCAGCTTTTATAAGCCGTCAGTTGTTGTGTAGTTGTGTTGTGTTGATTGTAGTACTCTTGGCCAATATTTCAACAATGGCCAATAAGCAATGACAATGCCACAATGCGCTTGCATCTGTTCCTGACCATATTCTGACTGCAGATTCTGCAGCTGGCAATGAATCGAATGTCGACGTCGAATGCCAAACACTTTATCAAAAGTTCAGAGCCCATAAATCAAATTCTGAGCCCCCTTCACCACCCCCTGTTCACCATTCCCACAACAGTTGCGGAAACTGACACTTAACTGTGCTATCTGAAAATACAATCAGTGTACAGCGGTTAACCTAACCAATATGCCGGGTTAGTCAATTTACTGAAGGCAGGGGAAGAGAAAAGAAACACAGAAAGAAAGAAAAAGAGAGATGGAAAAGAGTCATCAGCAGTTTAGGATCGCGGTTAGTAATTTTAGCTATGATTAAATTTTGATCTAGATTTTAGAAGATATATTTTCTTTGCGTCTAATTTATACTTACTGTACTCTCAATATGTTTCTTAATTTTTACCTTCCTTTTTGTATTAAAAAAGTTGAACACAAATAGTAACATTCATAGTTGTTCTTCGTGCTCAATCAGTTATGGTTCAGGAAAGCTCTTATTATACAAAGGTCACTAGGGTCAGCAATAGTTTCGTTATATTGCCTTGACGTTAGTGACTATCAGGAAAATATCAGTTCTATACATTCGGAAGTCAAATTTTGGTTGTAATAGAAAGTTTTAGTTGTTGCTTTCATTAAAAGTCGGAATTTGTCAGCTAAGAAACAATTTCTTATCAGCTTCTGTTTGTTTGGAATTTTTTTAACAATTTGCGTAACTTCTGAACGTGATTGCCATCAACTAAATATCGGAATTCTTTAAGCTTCCACCCTGACAAAACTTACAATTGTTGGAATTATCCGGATGTAACATATTAATTGCCGGCCCGTAAGGAATAAACTGGTATTTCAGTTTCTTGGAGCGTTTTATCTGTTTGTACAGTGAGTAGATGACATATGTATACAAGTACCCTCCAAGACCTGCAATCCAAATTATGGGTTATTTAAAGTTCAATCAGAATGAAATTACGCACCGTGTATTCCAATTGATAAAGGGACAAGAGTCAACTCAATGAAAAGTTGATTTTCCACTATATTGCAAATATGTAAAAGAGTTGAGCAACCCAAAAGCGGAACCGGGCCAAAAGAAAGGCAGAGTAGAGAAGCCAGGGTAAAAACAGCAAATGACGATTCTGAGTTAAAAAAAAAAAACTAGAATGACTTTAACTATATTCAGAATATAAGCCTTACCGTAAATGTGCCTAGAGTAAGCAGGCCAGAAAACCATAAGTTCAATATTACGCCGGTCAAAAATTGGCAATATGAATCTGGCGACGCTGTAAGAAAAGCTGTTTTTATCATATCATTAAATTTCAAAACCATTGTCTTTGTGACCATACTTCTTTTAATATAAGTGTCATCATAATGCACCGTGTTGATTTCATACAATTTAATACAATATATAATTTTCAATATTAATGAGCCCACTAAAGAAATCAAGCTAATAACAATTCCGCCGGTTTTTAGATTCATACAGCACACTAAGTATTTTATTTGTTCTTGGATTGTTTTAATGATTGAAAGTCGAAATTTAATTAAATTATTATGTATGATTTTTGAACACAGATAGTTTTTAGCAAACGATCTTGTGTCTTTCGCGTAAAAATTCAGAATGACAAAGACATAAAGACACAAAGACATAATAAAGTTTGGCTGCAGATAAGTAGTAAGAGATTCCGACGTATCTACAACAAACTAGAATCGATTTAGACAAGTGCCAAGAGTCAAGAAAATGACAACCTGTAGTATATCGGGTATACAGTGTGTATTACACACTGTACCCAGTGTATTTTCATATAAAATACATTGTAGCACTTTGCTGCAATGTTTACGTAAAATCAAAGTCCCAAGCATATTTCAAGTGCAACGTAATATGATCGCACAAATATGCTGGGCATCAAAACCAAAACCAAATATTGTATAACTTTACATGGCGACCGTGACATGACATGTGTATAATAATATTTTTTATTTTTTAAAATAAATTTTAGATAAAATTGTAAAAAGGGACTTCTATTTGGATCTTATGTGCACTAACATAATGTGCGCACTGGCAACTTACTTAATTCAGTATCAACATGAATGTTCCATATGTAAAATTGATTTTAAATATTATTTTTATTTTTTAAAATAACTCATAGGTGGAATTAAACAGCTAAGATATCCATATGAATCTCTTGAAAATTGTTTTGATTTTAAAAAACATCAAGTCTTTAGAACATGTGGTTTAGTCATGGCCGTGGTATATCAGTCAGTCAGTCAGTCAGTCAGTCAGTCAGTCAGTGAGACCAAAGCATTTTATATATAGATGAGGACATTGAAAATTATTTAATTTGGACTGTGTTTATGAACGAGCGGAAAGTTATTTATTTATAAAATTTGATTTTTAGGCACGCATAATTTTTATCAAATTAACTTTAAACTGGAGGCAAGAAATTAGCATGAACATTACTTAGACAAAAGCAGATTGGGATTTTGGATCTTGACTTATCTCTCTATTCTAGAAAGAAGTTTTTTGCTGCTCCGGGCATCAAAAAATAAAATGTATCCGCAGATTCTGCTCTAAGCGAAACATGTATTTGGTGTTTTTGGTACATTTGGTGTATTTGGTGGGGCCAGGTCGGTGTTATTTATTATAAGCTGTTGAACCCAAGCATAAACATCACCGGCAAATGGAATCGATATCAATTGAAGCGGTTGAGCCGAGCACCGCGCAAAAAAAGGCACAATACGAGTAGCGGCAGGATGAAGAGATTTCATTGCATAACAATTATCGGCATCACGTTGCCCAGCCAGTTGAAACCTACTTGGAAACGCTCAAAATGGGAAGACCAAACCCACCCACCCTATTCCCCAGATATTACCCCGTTCTATAATTGCTTTTTGCGTTGGATGGCACATGTCCTGGGTGCTCAGCTGTTTCACTCATATGAACACATCAATAATTGGCTGACGAAGACTTATTAAGTTCTCCCACAACGATAGGTTAAAGTTGTGTCTAGCGATGTCCAATACTTTGGTTCATAAACTTTGATAAACAATTTTAAACCATTTTTCTTTAATAAAATTTAATTTGTATTAAAAAAACTAGTTGGAAAGTTACAAGTTCAAGAACATGGTCTTGTTAACACACTTTTTTAATATCTTGATTTCTTTAAAAAATTAATTGCTATAACTAGCATTCATCTAAATCGATCATTATGCAATTAAGTAGGATGACAGATAATAATAATAATAATATAATAATATATTATATATTTTATATTTTTGGGGGGGGCAAGGGGGGAGGAAAAAAAAAAAAAAAAATGGTGTCTTTAGCTCTTAAAGTCTCTGAGATCTCCGCGTTCACACAGGCGGGGGAGACGGACATGGCTATATCGACTCGGCTGTTGATGTCGATCTATCTATGATATGTATTTATGGGGTTTGTCACACATCCTTCTGGCTGTTACATACATTGTAATGTACAAAATATACCCTTTTATATAAGCTTTCTACTTGCAATACATATCATCACCCAAATAGAGTTAAGCAGCAGTTTCTCGGCAAATAATTGTGTCACCCATTAAAATCGTGATTGTATAAGTTCGCTCAAATATGGTTTGTTCGGACCAGTTTCGATTTGGGCGTTGTAAACAACTAAAAATTACTTTGCGCTTTTGACAATGTGGCGCCAAAAAGTTTTTTGCCTGTCACCTGCATAAACACACCCAAAACCAACACACGCACGGACAGCCAGACTGGCAGAAGCTGTCAAGGTGTTAAATATATTATTTGAGAAAGTTTAGGTTGCGCTGCAGCAAAATCAAGTTAACAGTTTGTTGCCCTATAATTTTGCTATGTTTCCTCGACAGATTTTCAGGTGGTAATTTAAAGCGGCCAAGGTTTAAAGGTGTAAGCTGTGGTGTCAAATGCAGATTTAACTTCCCCTGCAAGTGGCCAATGAATATGCAAAACTGCGAACTGCGAACTGCGATCTGCGAACAGCCCGTCAATTGCCTGGTTGGACGCTAACTGGAAATTGCGATGTACTCACAATCTAAATCTAAATTCAACACCTAAGCTCGCGCCTGATTAGCTTCATTATGCAGCATTTGCGAAAGCCGTTTAAGCTGTGTGAATTGGGACTGTGTGTGATAATCCATTTTCGAAATGTGAAGGCAGGTGAAAACTGCTTAATTAGTATGCATATCAGAAACGAGCGCAACGAGAGTCTCGTCAGCTGCTCCGACAGCTAACAAAGGCTCAATGCCATTGGAAACACACACACACACACACAAACATGTCAGCCAAAAAAGAGAAAAATTTAATTGAAATAATTGAAATTAAAATAATTAACTACATAATTCAAGCTAAGAGCATGTGCCATAGTGCGTATGCGTAATATCACTTTGCCTTATTTTACTTTCTTACTTACTCCCAATTGGTCACGTTTGCTGCTTAAAAAAATGACACACGTTGCCAGTTAAAGTTGCTGTAAGCTGCTTGCCAATCGTCTCGCAACATGTCCTTAATAATGACAGCGATATCGTGAGGCTAAAAAGTAAAAAATCGAAGCATGTCATGCAGCAAATGGCAAGGCAAAATATATTGTCTGCCCCAAGCGGGTTGCCACACAAGCCAGAGTCACTTGGAATTAAAAATTGCAACTTACTGCAACTGTTGAAGCAGCCCTCGCTGAATGTCGCTTAGATTAATGTTAGTGCTAACAAAGGCAAAAGGATTTTTGATAAATGATGCTACGTCAATCTGCAGTATGTATGTTTTTCGTGGAAATCAGTTCAAGTGGATATCCTTAAATTGCATGCACTTAAAGTAATTGCCAGCAGGCTCTAAAGTTCAATTGCACTGCGGTCTTGTGTGTGTGTGATTGTGTGTGTGTGAAATTAAATTGGTATTGTCCCAGAACTAATTGACATTTGCAACGCAGACAGGTGTCCATGCTCCAGAGCTGGGTCAAAGTAAACAGGCAAGGTCATCCCGTAGCCATAACCGTAACCATATCCGTGTCCGTGTCTGTGTCCGTGTCCGTGTCCGTGTCATGTGTGGTCCTGTTGAGCCTGTCAAAATGCCGAGCAGACCAAGCGACAAGCTAAACGAAAGTGCCTGCGGCTGGAACAGTTTGTCAGGTCTGATAACCGTAAGAGCTAAAGCATTTCCCATAAATGCCATAGTTAAGTAATTAAGTGGTATACTTACTTGTCTATTGCCTTACCTCCCTCCGACCTCCATGCCTCCCACAACAGCCTGCTCATTTCTCGATTGTTGTGCCTCATCTTTTTACTTTTTGGTTTACTCGCAAATTGCCTTATTGACTCATTAGCCCAGTTTTGAGTGTCATTAGCAAGGGATTTGGGAAACCAGCAACCAAAATTTTAATAAAAGCGGCAAGCAAATAAATTTACATAGAAATGTGGCGACAGGACCCAGGCTGGGAAACATGACAACAGGACAATGCCGCTGGCGATGTCAGTGTATGCATAATCTAATCAAATGATTTAATTCTACAGTGCTGGCTCCTGGTATTGGTTCTGGTCCTGGTCCTGGTCCTGGTCCGGGTCCTGTCAGAGGCAGACGGAGACGGAGACGAAGACTTTCTCTCTGCCATTTGGCTTTGGGATCCTTATCGCGTTTACCCCATGACCAGGACTACTATTGTTTAGCAAATGAGCAGGGTACGCTGTGCAATGCACAGGCTGATAAGCAGCTACCAGCTACCATTACGTTCCTTGGCTGTCATGGCAATTGTTATAACTATACAGCAGTGTTGCAACTTCAGCGTATTTCTTACTAACAAAAACGTTTTACCAAAAAATTTAATATTTTTAGAAAAACATTATGCTTTCTTTAGCTTTAACTGCATATTGTATAACTTTGAAAACAACAACTAATGATATGTGCATCAAGTTATAGTTATAATTATATTGTTTCAAAATGTGCGTTTTTAAATTGAGAAAGATTAAAAATGTTTAGCATATCTTTTTTATTCAGCTAATTTTATCAACTACTTTTCAAGGAATCTGGCTTATTTTGACTTCAAAATGCTGACAACACTGATACACAGCTTTACATTTTACTGCCATTTCACTTGCGATGATGTGTGACTCTTACAGCTTGACATGTGATTCGATTTAGACTATTTTGGCGCTTGAATTATCTGTGAAGTACGCTTTAAAACAAAAGGCGCGTGTGCTTTTTATTAACAATTATTGAGAGGGATTTTATCGAGCGCTCAAAAGTATGCTACACTTTTCAACCCTTTTTGTAAACGGATGTTGAAGGGATAAAGTCCTTTGACATCGTTCAAAGGCTGTTTTATTTTACTAAACCGTTGCCCCACACCCCCCCCCCCCTCCGTTCCTTATACCTCGTTCCAGCTTCTCTCGTTTGTATGTGTCGATTGCCAGGCGACACTTTATCGTCACTGTTGCAACTGCCACACAAATCACAACAAATTTATTTTATTGTTGTTGTTGTCATTGTTGTATTGCAGACTGCAGTGTGGGCTGAGTGATGTTGCCGCAGCTTAACATCTAACAGGCAATACACCGAGCCCGGGAAAACTTACCACTGAGGAGGAGTATTTGGCCAAAAGGATTTTATCTTCGGCAGCTCTTCAAGACAAATGAGAAATTGACAGTCACATTACTTTAGTATACTAAGTAAAAGGCACCGTTTATCTTGCGCTTTCTTTTAAGCCACTAATTATAACCAAACTAATGTATTAAGCGTTTGCGAAAATTATGAAAGGTCAGAGCAAACAGAGGTTAAGCCAACATCAATCAAAGCTACAATTTTTTAAAGACACAAACAAGTCAAGGGAATGCGGAGTAGTGTGGGAGACGGGAAAGGTCGGGCCGGCTGTGTTACTACATAAAGGCCAAAAGAAGTTGACGAGTCGAGTTGAGTAGCAGTAAAGGGTCTTGTAAGCCGACAGCAACAAACGAAGGCGAAAGGTCAACGGGAATGTGTGGAATAGCAAGACCGTAAGCTACCCTAAGTGCAAGTATCAAGTATACCACAGGTTGTACACAACTACCCCATTTATATTGAATGTGCACTCAGAAAAACTATATTCCGTATTTACCAAAATCTTCATACAATTAAAATTTACATAAAACTGAAATGCAATTTCAGACAACAACTTTTGTTAAAATTGAAACTATTATAGAAAAATTATATAGTTTTTATGGAGATAGATTTTAATAAATATGCTTTTTATTAAGTCACAAATTAAATAATAAAATCAGCTATTAGTTGGAAAATAATCAACCCTAATTAAAAAAGGCCCATTTTTAAATTTTCAAAGTACATTTGAAAAAATTAAATCGAACAAATATAGAGTACGATTTTCGTGAGTGTATAAATAATATAACTAAAAATTTGCTCTGCACGCTCGTAAAAACCGCAAAAACTCTTCGAGCCCTAAAAATTTTAGCACAGCTGATAGGAGGGTGGAAAGCAATGGTGGATGGGGTGGATGGGGCAGGGGTGTACAGGGAGAGACTGCGATTGTGACTATACAAATTTAAATTCAAATGCAAACGCAACGCGTCAGTCGTAAACTTAAAGATACTCTGCTTCAGGATTTCAAGGCATTCTGTTTTATTTTATTCTATATTATATTCTTTCTTTTATGCGGTTGTTCTTTTATTTTGGCGCCGAATCAATTACAGCTCCAACTTGCCCCGTCCAAGTCCATGCCTCAGTATTTTTGAGTCTTCGCTGGCTTCAGTTGCTGCCTGCAAGCAAGTTTTGATTAACTTCCGCCCACACAATTTGCGGACATTAAGAGTTTGTGTTCCAGCTTGCTTTCTTCTTTGTTTCTAAAGCAGGTAATAAAACAATAAAGTAAATTATTTTTATTTTTGACAGCCCCCGCATTGCCAAAGGAACTCCAAATGTTTGCTGTTCCGACAGTCGACAGTCGTTCAATGGGAGCAAAGGAATGCGATATCATTCCTTGGCATCGGCGAAACCAATGCGATGATTGCCCATGTCGAATTCTGTGTAATATTTGCCCAGGAACACATCCCCCAATATCCAGAGCGGTCCAGTGGGCGACGGCAGATCGACTGCGATGAAGGCAGAAGCACATACAGTGTGGTCAGCGAAGATGTCATGGAAAACATAATCCTCCCCCTTCAACTGGAAGCGGCGACCGCCCAAACTGAAGCTTAATGTGGGCAAATGCGCCACCTGCTCACAGGGAACGGAGTACTGACCATAGGCAGCTGGTGTGCCGCCAATGGACTCATTGATGAGTGTGGCCTGATCGTAGGGTACTGCCAGAAATGAGGTGCCCGTGTCGATGATCACTTGGCAACCCGTCTGGCACAACTGCAGCTGTCCGATGCGCGCCTTCTCCAGTTTGATCTGCCAGTAGGCGCGATGTGTAACCGGCACATAGGTGAAGTTGCCCCGATAGTACCGAGGACTGGAGCCGCCCAAGAAGAGATAGCCCCCCTGGCGACTGCTCGCATGCCGATTGAGGTACACAGAGAAGACGGGACGTGCCAGAAGATTCTGTTCCATGATGGCATAAAAAGGCGGCTTGATGTTCTGTATGGAAATGCTGCGATAGGCCAAGCCGAAGATGCCATCGAACTTGGCGGCCAGAAAGATGGGGCCCGGCATATCCGTGGCCTCTGCAAACGTTTGATTACTCACACTCAATCCCGCCACCCGCAAAGTATCCTGCGACAGGAAACCAGCCAGACTTCCCGATCCGTACTGTATGTCAAAGCGATTCCTATTCGCCTGATAAGTGCGTGACCTCTTGGCATTGTAGCGACTGTGAATTTGGCAGGCCAACTTGTGGTGACAGGTTTCCGATGGCACCCACAGATTTGACGAGCCCGTGTCAAAGATCACATTGAAGGTCTGTGGCGGAGTGCCCAGGCTAATCGGTCCAAAGTACTGTGCATCCAGATAATTGCTCAACGGCACGCTCCTCACTTCGCCCACCTCCGTCATCGAGCTGTACTTGAGGCGCAGTCGATCCATCTGAATCCCAAACTGTTGGAATCGATGACGCACCGAATGAAAGCGACGCAGGGGCACACGATGCAGTTGCAGGGAGTGGACCAGAGCTGTTGCTAGCAACAGCAGGAATAGCTGGAAAAGCTGCTTCATAATGCTATCAATAAATGCAGCTTAAATCGTTCTCCTTCTTACTTCTTTCAGCTATTGTTCTCCACGTTGTTATTGTTGTTTGTTAATGTTGTTTGTTGTATGCTTGTTGTTGTTTTTGTTGTTCTGGCAACTAAATCTGATTCGTTTTGAAGTTGATATGCTTGATATCCTTGCTCGACTGTTTCGAGAAGGCAACAAGTTTGTATAATATTACAAATTCAACCATCTCGTATTTCCATGCATAATAAAAAGCAAAACAAAAATTAGCTTCGACACGCCGAAGATTTGATGCCCTTTCATACCGCTCTACACTTTTAATAAGCTGTAAAAAAACATTTAATTTATTGATTTATTTATTTATTTATAGTGAGACTTCTAAATCGAAATCTAAAGGTAATAGTTTTTGAATAAAAAGTAATATTGCCAATTTGGTTTTGCAATTCGAAAGAAATACATTGCCTGTAGAGTTCAGTAAATATTTTCAAATTCGCTATTAGAAATTAACATTAAGAAACTTCATTCCATAAAGACGGAGATATTCCATCTATTAATGTGATTAATATTTAATAAGACATATATGAATAGATTTGATCAACATGGATTTAAAACCACCACATCGACTAGACTTGTATACCTTCTGAAAGAGTATATAAATATGAAAATAAGTTCACTTGGAAATGAAATTGGAAATTCGAGTGCTGCGTGCGAGGCACAAATTAAATTCAGTTTCGCATTCGAAGTGCGCGTTTTCACAACAGAATGCTTCTATATATAGTAAGTAGGCAATGATTCGCATGTTGCCTTGACAGCCAGTTCGAGGGCTGTTCTCGTTTAAACTGCGCTCAATTACATCAAAAAAAGGTGACAATTGAGTCGTGATCTAGTCATAATCAATCAATTCATACGCCCCGTTGTCCCTAGCAGTGCACAATTAAAGTGCAAATATCAATATACAAGACATACCATTATTTGGGGCAGAGCCAAAAGCTCTAGCAGTCAGAACGATTAAAGAGCATGTATCAGAGTCTGATGTGGCAGCAACAACTGTGACTGATTAGACAACAAAGCGATGGAAAGTGAAGTCGTAACTTGATTTCGACGAATCTTTCCATTAGCTTTAAATGAATGGCCTCGAGAGTCGAACTCCCGACAGTTGTAGGCCATTTGCCGCAGAGAAATGCCAATCAAGGCAAGAGCCTCTTGGCGGTAAATCACGTATACGCCTTGTAGCACGCTGACAAATGTGTTGCAATTAAAATGACAGTTCGACTAATGCGGCAACAGCAACAACAAGCAAATTGAACCCAAACTAGGAGAAAAGTCTACGCTCGAGCGAACTCGACAGTGAAAACGACAAGGGAAAAACAAATTAATAATGAATATGACATACCAATTAAAAAGTGTGTATTTTGTATTTGTCTTTTATGTTTCAGGCGGATGCGGGAGTGGCAAATTTCAAAAATACACTCAACAATCTTAATGGACCCTGTTTACTTACAAAGTACAGAGTCTTATTAACCCAACGAATAAATGAAAGCTTTTTGACACCATCCCCTGCTGTGTCTGTCAGTGGCAGCTGCTCATTGGTCACTTACCACAGCTGTCACCTGCACAACTGTCACCTGTCACCTGCCACCTGCCACATGCGACCTGCCACATGCTAATGGCGCCAAAGGTAGAAATCGAGAGTGGAAGCAACACCTTCGAATTTGTCGCAGTTTCTGTGTTAGTTGCTGAGGACTTGCCAATATTTGAGTAGACACAATTAAATGTTGATTCCATTTGTTGTAGACATTGTCCCTTTGTTTGCTTTGGCCTGGACAATAAGAATTCTTGGCTATTTGATGTGCGACCTGCCAACCAGCTCTAACAGGTATTACTGACGTCCAAAATATGTCGTTAATAATATTAAGTTCAAATTGAAATTACATTACCGCCATTAGCAGCTGCGAGTGCTGAGAAGCGACTGATGCCTGAGTTAAGCAGTTCTCATTGAATTAAGCCAGGGACAAGAACATCACAAAGTTTACCAACAGCAGCAGGTGGGAAAGAGCAGAAGTAGATGTGAAAGTAGATGTGAAAGTGGAAGTGAAAGAGCAAGCAGCAGTTGTCAGTTTAGTTTAGACCAAAAAGTTTTCAACGAATGTCAAACTCAAACTCAAACTCAAGCCAAAGCTTTTCCTCTCCCTTTTTCCATTCTCTCTCTCTCTGTCTGTACACCTCTCCCTCAAAATTTTTGTATATGTCAACACTTGTTGCTATCCTGGCCGTGTGCAAGTAAATGGCCGAAATCGCCTCCAAATAAAAGGTAAAGTAAACGTTTTTTAGAAACCGGAAATTGCGTACAGCATTTGTATCTTTTGATGCTTTGAAATTAACTTTTCTCCCAGCAACGTGCAAAAGTTTTTCTTGCTTTTTCGTACTTTGTGCAAATGGCGTTGCTAATGTGGCACAAACAGAGAGAGACGCCGCAGCCAACAGCTGGCAAAAACTTTTCATCATTTTATTTTATACTTTTGACCACACACTTGACCTTTGGCCAGGACATACACTTTTGTGGCATTCTTTTGAACAGCATTTCATGGCAAGTTGCAAGTTCATGGCCCACAGTTTTGCAGTGTTAACTTGCAACAAAGTGCGTCATATTTAAGTTTTAGTTTTGCGGTCGGCGATTGCGTCTAAGCCTTGAGTTTGTAATCAAAAAACCAACTGAATGACCAGCTAAACAAAATACAAACTTTATCAAAAGAATATTACCCATACTCTATTGCTTTTTTGTGCTCTCTCTGTCTTTAGCTTTATCCCCATATCCATATCCATCCCCATCCTTATTCTCTCTTTATCCATTTCTCTTTATCTTTGCCTTAGTCAGCGTGCTTTTTAAAGTTGGTCCTTTGTGTGGCATGGCCAGAAAAAACATATCCAACCACAAAAAGGCTTGCACAGTCAGCCCTCAAGGAACATTGGCCAGACTTTAGAGCAGTACGAATTTCCCTCTATACTTTTCAATCTCATTTCAACTCTGGTCTGCCCGGGCTTGACGCGTCAGCGAATTGAACTGTTGGCTGGTATAATATTAATACTCGTACAACATGGCCGACAACAGGCCTAAAATAATATTTTAGTCGGAAAACTTTGGTAGATACAAGTAGTGACTTGTTGCCCCAACGAAAAATCAAAAACAAGACCCATTATTAATGGCCCAATTAGTGGGGCAGGCAGCCAGGTTTGCCAGTCTGCGAGTCTGCCATTCTGTTAGTTTTTCAGTTTCTCAGTTGGCCATTTTACCAGTTTGCTGCGTGCAACATTTTTCCGCTCCGTAACTTTAACAACTTGCCGCACAGAAACGTAAGCTACATATTTTACCTCTAGCAAGTTTGCCAGTGCTATTACTTATATAACTTATACTAAACTCTTCCTTCTATCCATAAATATACTTTTCTTATTCCTGTGTATATCGCGTGTATATGTAGACAAGGTCTGTGTCAACTGCTGTCGTGGCAGCTGCTCGAAATATGAATAAATTGCCCATACCGCGAGTGCCACACTGAAAAGTTGCACCCACTTGCATTATACTGTCATTCCTGTTGTCTTTGTCGTGGCAAGGGAAGCACTTGAGTTGCTCCACAAACTCGACAGCTCGACAACTCGACAAACTTATTGAATTTCAACTTGCCCCAGCACTTGCAACCAATTCACTTCACTTTTGCGGCTGCCGCAGAAGCCAACTGAACTTAACCATAATTACTTAATTACGCGCCATTTATGAGCTGATTAACTCATTCTTTGAGTAATTTGATTAAGGTGAACCTTATTTTACGTTTTAAACACACTTAAATTAAGGAAATTGCTACTTTAGTTGTTGCTGCTGTTTTTTCCAAAGTTTCTGTGGATGATGCTGCACTTACTATTGTTGCCGTTTTCACCTTTTCTGAGGTTGTTGCTGCTATTTCTGCATAGTTCCAACTATGCTGCTGTTATTACTGCTGTTATTTCAGTTGATTCTGTCGTTTCGATGGCTGTTGTTGTTTCTATTTTTAACACTTTTACTGCAGTTGTTGCGGTGGCTTCTGGTTTTACTGCTGCTGTTGTTTCACCAATTTCTGTTTATGCTGCTGTAATTGCTGATATGGCTTGATATTGCTGCTTTTATTGCTGCTGCCTTTCATATTTATCCTGTTTTTGTGGCTGTTGTTGTTAAGGTCGTTTGAAGATATTGTTGCTATTGCGTATGTTGCTGTTCTTAGTTATAAAGTTGTTCTTGCTGTTTTCTTTTTTTTTATGAAACTTAAACTGTTTTTAATACTGATATTTTTTAAGACTATTGTTGGCTTTGCTGTAATTTCTCATGCTGCTGTTGCTGCTATGCTATAATGTTGCTACTGTTGTTGCTGTAAATATTTTGATTGTTTTTCGTTGCTATTTTTTAAATTTTCAAATTCTGCTGTTGTTGTCATAGCTTGAACTGTTGCTGCTTCTGTTATTGTTGCTGCTCATGATGCTATTGATGCTGCTTATAGCATTGCTGATGATTTTGTTATAATTGCTGCTTTTGATAACATTTTAAATGTTTTTGTTGCTAAAACCGAGGCTGCTTCTGCTGTCGTTGCTGCTGCTGCCATTGATGTTGTTGCTGTTCTTGTTGCTGTTGGTGTTGCAGTTGCAGTTGCTGTCGCTGCGTGCTGCAAGCAATCAATTAAGTGAACGATTGATGTGTTGTCAAATGCTTTGCTACTTTATTTTGATTGATTTTTTCTGCTGCTGTTGTTGCCGCTTAAGTAGTAAAATGTTGCTGAATTGAATGGAGAATAGAGAATGGAGAATGTTGAAGCAGCAACTGCATTGAGTTTACCAATGAATCGACAACACTTTCGCTAATGGCGTATTAAAAGAAAGCTATCATATTAATTAGTATGCATGACAGGCAGTAAATAGCAGCTGGAATAGAATAGACTGAGACTGGAATAGACTGAGAAGTTGAACAGTGGAAGAAGGAGGAGGATAAGTTAATCCTCAGTCCGTTATCTAGGTCAAGTGCTCTCAATTAAAGCGGGCAATGGATATTGCAACACGACAACTTGCAACACCCGCATGCAGCTGCGTCTTGCGATTTACATATATATAGAAACGAGAGTAGTAAAGAGGAGGGGAAAAGGCGTAAGGAAGAAAAGCGCATGAAGCGGAAATTGTTTTTTAAGCTTTAACGGAGAACGTTTCAAGTTGTCAGCGTCAGCATCAGCAGCTGCGGACAACGGCGACTACGGCGACAACGGTGAACTGCAACTCAACGGAAACTTTCTTCGCAAATCTCTGGGCAGCTGTGACAAGCTTTCGACCAGAGAGCAAATATTTAATTAGCTATAACACGAGCTGCGCCTCAGGGAATGTCTGTCTTCCCTTGGTCAGTTGGCGAATTGGCGAGTTGGTCAATTGGTCAATTGGACAGTTGGGAGTCGACCCGCCAGGCGACAGTCACATCCTGTTCTGGCGACCAAGAAAGATTTTCTAGGCAGTGAACCGTGAAGAGCGTTATGTGAAAATCATTTTGTGGCTCGAGATTAAAGGGAATTCCCCAAATGAGTTGACAACTCTGCACATCGAGACTTTAATGGATATTCGAATCATGTGAATTCAAGCACAATTAACATGGATTTCCTTGGACATGCCATAAATCAAAGCACTCTCTGCAGAGAGGGACTCCTCTTATATTTGCTCTATTAATATATTTCGACAACAACAGAGCTGCTTTTGAGGACTCAGCATTAATTAAAAGCTCTCAACATAGAATATTGCACTGAGCAATGCTTAAAGTCTTTGGAAACGCGATATATGGATGTTGTAATCAACAGAAAATTATCAATTCGGTTAGTTTAATTACATGTAATTTGATATTACGAATAATCTATTTACAAGTATACAGAAATATCTAAATATGATATAACTTTAGATCCATATTACAAAATAAATTGGATTGAACAGCATATATTTTTACATATATAGACTTATATTTAATATGATATAGTATATATTTAATATGTGTTAATATAAGTACAAACAGAAGTAAAATATAAATTGCTTCCCGAAATCGAGAGTCGACTGTTGTTGGTGCTTTGGTGGCATAAACAAGTTTTGTTGCTTGCCCCTCGGTTGACCTTGAATGTAATTTCACTTTTAATTATGCCACTACCTAAATTATGCTCTCCAGGGCTTCACTTAATTAAAGCGGTTAAACATTTGGAACTTAAACAGGCAACAAGCAGCCCGGGGCAGGAAGTTGGCGGCAAGCAGCAAATTGTGGGTATAAGCGACTTTTAATTGAGTTTCATTTCATACTGCGAATGTTAGCCAACTTTTAGGCGCACAATTTGGTTAATTAAAATGTTACAATTGAGATGGTATTTTTGCAGCACAATTGCGTGGTTGCCACTTTGCCACTTTGCCACTTTGCCGTTTTCCCGTTGCCTGTTGCCTGTGGTTATCTTTGCACTTGCCTCGCCACACACGTCATTTGGGAAGGTTGGTGAGGTAGCTAAAAAAGTCCTTGGTGATTCACGAATGCTGCAGTTGACGCGCTTGAAAAGTGGCAAAGTTTTGCACTTCATCAAGTTGAGGACGACTTTTCACACATTTGAAGGCGTGGCAACATATGACTCAATTTGCAATTTGTGGCACGGTCTTCAAATCTTTATTTATTGCAACTAATTTGCATTAAAAAACGTTGAATAAGTTGAAGCACATTTAAATGCGAAACCAACTTGGCCACACAATAAATGTTTATACTGTGCCCCATTTTACTGCTACGATTATGGTTACTGCTGTAGTTTTTGTGGCATTTAAGTACTTTGAACTTTGACTCTGTAGCCATGCCCCAAAATTGCCATTTGGATAAGTACGCATACCGTTAACCGACAGCCGACAGCCGACAAGTTAGTCAAACCCTCACACAGTGTTCGTATATTGCGCATACGCCGCGTTGTCCGTTAACTTTTGATGCTGGGTAAAAAAGAAAACTCTAAACTGGCCAGCAAAATAAATAAAAATAGCAAAAGCATTCTGTGCATATTTTTCACAAATACATTAAACATTTATGCACTTCAGGCTGCTGATGCGAATGGCAATCTCGTGTTTTGCATTCATATTCTCGACCTGCCCTGTCCCATACTCCATTCCCTTCAACCTTCACCATTCACCCCTATACAACTTTCCCTCCCTTATTTTTCATTTTATTTTCATTACCAGAGTACCCTGGGCCCATCAAGTTCTGGTAAAAACATATCAGCAAGTTGTCGAATACTTTTTATATTTGGCATTCATTTATTTAAAATACCAAGCTGAAATTTGGAGAGTAGTATATTGTTTTATCTATCGCACATTTTCATTTGCTGCGGAAATAATCCAAACATTGTTTTACTCTCCTCATCAATGGGTATTTGTAAGTCGTGCACGTTGTTTCTAGTACTTGCAGATTTTTCTCCAGAGCTCATGCAATATTTATAGGCACTGGAATTTTATTGTGCAAGTGCGATGCATTTTAATGGTGCCCGACTTTATGCAATGGTTTATCCAGCTCGGCTCGGTTGACAAGTCGAGACTTGAAACTAACGCCCCACAAGCGTTATGGCGTTATGCTGTTATTCCTTTATACCGTTAAGTTAGTCAACTTAAATCTACATATATGGTATAAAACCTAGTTATAAGTGCTTTGTAATAAGACCCTACCTTGATTGCCAAATAATTCACTCACTTACCTTTTGCTTATGACCCTTCACATTAATAATAATCTTAATTAGCTGGCAAAAGAAATACACTTTTCCCCCAATGCTGTGCAACTTGAGCTTAAGGTTCTTTTAAGATCTCAAGAGCATCTTCAGTTCTGCCGCGAGTTGCACTTGAAACTTGTTGGTGGTTTATGAAAAAATAGGCATTTATTTTGATGGCTGTCGGAACCACAAGGCGAACTTTGCAAGGAATGCAATTAAAACATGTAAAAATGGAAAAGTAGCGAGAGCTTCCCAAAAGATACCCTGTAAAGCTGTGTTGAACTGTTGAAAGAGTTAAATGGATTCCTATTCAAAGAATTTGATATAATTTAGATATGTGAACTATCATATATGTATTACAATAGCATAGAGTAGTTATATCTGCTACGAAATAACTTTAAACATTATACGTTTTACAAAACGTGAATAGAACTCGTCATGCCCTACTCATTTTAAATTTGTTGCGGAGTGTATAAATCATATTTATCATTACTGTTGCTGTTGCCTTGCTGTTGCTCTGTGCAACCAATTTACTTTGATGTTAACACAATTTTTTATTCATTTTCATTTTTCCTCCAAATTTATGAATACAATGAAATTAAAATTTCAATGAGAAATTTCATCAAAAAAGCTGTAAAAAGTGAAATTAATGGTAATCGCAATAGAAGAGAATAATAAACGTACAAAATTTGTATACACTCAAGTAAATAGCCCATTTATTAGTAATTTCAAGTGTTTTGTGTGAATGTTTAGTATTATAATTAATAATAGTAACATGTTGCCTTATACATTTATGTACAGATAAGAGATTTGGTGGCTTCTTAATGCGATGGGTGAGATACATTCAATAACATTCAACAGTTAAAATAGCACATTTACACTAATTAGTTAAGACTACAAATAGTTAAGTTGGGGAATGGACAGGGACAGGGAGAGGGAGAGGGAGAGGAAGAGGGAAAAGCGAATCGGAAAATCAATTATAATGAAATTTTTTAGTTCAGTCTCTTAAGATGCTTGTTGCTCTTGCTAAAATCTTTGACTAGTTGTACAATTTACAGTTCCATCAAATACTATTCCAATGCCTAGGAAACTAAATTATGCTACACTCCACACATATGTATATGTGTGTGTGAATGTGTGTGTGTGTGGGTATATTGTTGTTGGTGCCCGTTACATTAGACAGAATTCTCCTCGAGTCCCTGCTGTGAGTAGATCGAAATTAATTGTTGGCAATTGCTTTGGTTTGGTTTGGTTGACAATGGAGTTACCTTCATTAGGGGACTTATGGCCCGTGGCATGACACTGAGCGTGCTGCCAGTGCCCGTTAGATTAGTGTTCGTGGGCAGCATGTGCAACGCATTGTTCGAGCCTCGATGCAATGTCAACGCCGCATGTTGCCCCACCAGCGTAGTTGTTGTGGCCGATGAGACACAAGACTCCCGCTTTCCGCGTCCATAGTACGAGGTCAAAGGGCTGGTTATAAAAATTAACCTTAATAAAATAGCAACTTGGGAGTTAACACGGCTTAAAGTGCTCAGCTTGAATAAAAAATATAGAGTATTCTTTAAAGCTGAGAGCAAAGCATATATAAAAAATTAATTTGATAATGATAAATGATTTGTAATGGATTAAAATAAAAATATATAGTTTCCTTTTTCATTACACAAACAAACATGAGAGCACATATTTATTTTTATAATACAAATACATAATATAAATAAATATTGTACTTTCCTGGATGCCACATTCATTAAAAGTGTGCTTTTCAATTTTGATTCTATTAAACTGATTTTATTAACCAATCTAAAGTTCGCTAAAACTCAGTCAGCACTGACTGACAGTCTGTCAGTTCGAATGGCTTAAGTCTAATTGAATTTTCTTATGGAAAATCGGGGCGAAAACTAAAAAGTATGCAAATAAGAACAATTGACATTCGACGTTCGTTTTCTATAGTAACTGAAACTCTTGAGCAACTAACTGCATAGAGAGGTGTTTGTAATTAATACCAAAAATGTCGTTTGCTTTCAACTTTCACTTACCGCATACTCTCAGCGCGCGGGGAGCCTCCGCCCTTGGAGAAACTTTTTGTTGTATAGCTGCCAAGTTGGGAAATAGTTTTAAAGTGTTTGTTTGTTGTCTAGTGCACTTAGATTAAGAGTGTGTATATGCATATACTATATGGTATTCGACATACGGTATACGGCATAAGATATATGGTATATGTATTTGGTATATGGTATGTATATATAGATCGAGTGTGATTGCTGGGAGGAGTGAACTAACTACTTTGAAGGGGTGACCCACCGTCGGTTCTGATTCCGTTGGATGTTGCGTGAGTCGCGCCAGGTGGATACATGATGTCGCAGCGCGTTTCGCACCTCCGAGTTGAGGAAACAGTAGAACAACGACACCCAAAAGCCCTGTCAAGGCAACAGAGTAAATATTTGTTAGCCAACTGTGAGCGACAGAAGCAAAACAACAAAACAAGTAGGTAAGGCGACAGTCGAGCGAGCCCGACTGTGGAAGACCCTGTTCATATTCTATGTATTATGTAGTTCCTAAAATAAATGTCTATTTTTGTTGACTCGATAATTATTATTATGTATTCTGATAAATTCAACAGATCCTTATTTTCTTTAATACAGGGTCTAAAAAGGCTAGCCAACATAAGAGAAAAAGAAACTTGCCTGTGTGCTGAGCAGTACGGCGCGTAGAACGGCAAACATGTGACCCATTAGTCCAGATTCGGAGGGTCCTGCCAGGACCACCAGGTAGGTGATGCCAAAGAGCGGAATAAGCACGAGCAGCGCCTTTGCCGCCTTCCGATACTGACGCGTCTCCACGGTATTTGCGGAGCGGAGCTTGGTAATTAGCACCTGGCATGGAATAGGATGGAGTGGAGTGGAATGGAATGATGCTCATGATGATGCTGGAGATTGACATGTTGACCTGGCCAACTGTCTAACTGTATGCTGAACTCACCCACATGATGCGCAGCAGGAACGTCAGATTGATAATGAGGACAGCGCAAACAGGACCCTGGAATATCCAGTCGACATTTGTCTCCTCCATCCAGGGACAGTTGATGTCATACTAAACGCGAATGAAACTTTAATGAGGCAGCTGCTCCGTCTCCCATCTTTCATCTCTCATCCCTCATCTCTCAGGTCTCCACTTACCTTCTCCGTATTGTAGTTAACCGTGAGTCCCTTTGCCACCGCCCAGGTGACCACAAAAAGTGCCGGGCCGCCTGCCAACAGCGGGAATTCAGGATTCGGGATTGTTGTGAGGTGGGCAAGTTAATTAGATACATATACGAAAATCAGACGAGGCACCTATCAAACTTACCCCAGCCAATTGAGGCGTATATATTGAAGCGTATGTTATCGCCCGAAAAGGTCTTGACCACCAGCATATATAGATACAAACCCTCAACCAGCATCCAAAAGAAATTGGTCAGTGTGAAGAAGTGAAAGAGCGTGACCAGAGCAATGCAGCTGCTCAATCCACTGCGAATTGAAATCTAAGAGGGTTTGGACCAGCAGGTGGTAGAGTATAGAGGGGAGAGGGAAAGAGGGAAAGTGGAAATATGGTACAGATAAAAAGTGAACTGGACACAGCGGCACGTCTCACCTGCACAGACAGCAATAGAATCCAGAACAAAGCCGACATGATGTACGTGAAAAACAAATTGGCATGGATGGTGTTTCGCAGGCAACGCAGCTCTCTGTGAGGAGGGCGGCGTAGGAGGAGAGGAGGGGAGAGGAGAGGAGAGAACGTGGTTGTTTACAGACATAAGAATAGCAAATAGATTCAGCTACAAGGCTGACTTCACACTCACTTGTAGTAGGCGAAAACAATCAGCGCCAAAGTTAGCGAGACGAGGCTTAAAGCATAGCCAATATAATATAAAATGGTCGGTAGTTCGACGATAGTCTCAAACTCTGGCACCGTCTCGGGGGCTGGGAGATGGGCGCAGGCATCGTAGTTCGTGTACTGCTCCCAGCTGCCATTGTAATTGCAGAAGCGTGTGGCATTCTCTGCGGAGTAAATAGGGGAAGAGAGAAATAGGATAGGAGAGTAAAAACATGAGAGCGAAACGTGTCTTCCTTATTAACTAAGACAATTAGTTAGAAGAGCAACAGAACTTAGAAACTTATTACTACAAACCTTCTAATAACACTCATAAAATTCAATTAGAAAAATATTACAATATCTAAGATGTCAAGTTTTCTTTTACACTAATTATGATACTAAAATTGAATCTTGAGTTAATGGTATTGGATTTTTTGAAAAACACAAGGATACAATAAAATGCAGAATGAGTTAAAAGTCAAGCCACGATCAAAATCAGTTTTAATAAAGCTATGACAGTTTGCATTTGTTCTTATCTATCGATTCAGCTTTATTATGCCGAAATCGTATTACAACGAACGTTTCATTTATCGGTTTTTGAAAAATAATAAACATGTATAACAAGGAGAATACTTCCCGGTGGACGCTCTGATGCATTTCTCTGTCAACGCCTATTTATTTTATAGTATTCAAATGAACACAAAAAAAGTAAAGGTAGCAGAATCACATCAAAACCGCTATCTATTTTTATGGTTCAATTCTCAGGTATCATGATTCATAATCTGTCAATTTTTTCAATTGCACAAATTACAGCCGGTTACGTTTCTAATGGTTAGTTGCGTGGGTTATTTGCTTACTAACATAAGATAAAATCAGAAGCTCTTATTTACATTTTTTCCTTCATTTTATTTTTGAAAATCAAAAATATTTATCAAAATCGAATTAAAAATGCATGTTCGCAAAATCTTTGTACTACTTGTCAATCCGTAAAGAATTACGGGCGTTAACGCCACTAACAATAGATGGCGCCACTAGGTTGGAAAAAGGGCGACAAATAAAAATATGCATTTTACCTCTTTAGTGGTGTGCAAATGACTAAATAATTTAAATAATAATATTTATATTAACCTTTTAATATAAATATTTCTGATACTTTAAGTGGGGGTCTGCGTCCGAGCAAAACATGGACGCAAAAGCGGGCCCACTAGTAAAGTATAATGGTTAATAAAATGTAGTATAGTTGTTAAATATCATATATTGCGATTATCGTTGGGTTTTATTAAATGTCATATGATCAATCATAAGGTAAAAAGATACAACTCACTGCTGCTGTCGTAATGTATACCCTGCAATTCATCCATGCACTGCAGCACGGCCAACGTGCCACGTGCTGTGCGTGGCCAGCAAAGAATCGAATCGAATTGCGTGTTGCAATAGTCGGTGGCATTGCCATATGTTGATGCTTCAAGGTGTTGCTGCACCAAACAGTGCAGCTCGACGCTTTGATTAATCTCATCCAAGTTGCTCGACGTCCAAATGGTGCCATTAACGCTGCTGCTCAATGAATCCCCCACTCCACCTTCTTCGTTGTTGTTGTTTTTGATGTCATTGCCGTGTGGCACGTTGTTGTTGCTCATTGCTGCTGCTACTTCAGCTGCCGCTGCATATTGCCAAGCTGTCTGTAATATAGAAAGTGGAGAATCTTTTATAAATCACATTCAGACCACATTTCAACTGGAATATTGTGACCAGACATTTCCTAAAAAGCCTCAAAATGGCCAAGAAACACGAGTTATCCTGAGTTGTGCGTGTGTTTGAC
Source organism: Drosophila sp. st01m (assembly GCA_018901795.1). NCBI lineage: Eukaryota > Metazoa > Arthropoda > Insecta > Diptera > Drosophilidae > Drosophila > Drosophila sp. st01m. The sequence goes on from JAEIFG010000334.1 coordinate 678,300, forward strand.
AACACTGTGTGTGTGACAACACTGTGTGTGTGACAACACTGTGTGTGTGACAACACTGTGTGTGTGACAACACTGTGTGTGTGACAACACTGTGTGTGTGACAACACTGTATGTGTGACAACACTGTGTGTGTGACAACACTGTGTGTGTGACAACACTGTGTGTGTGACAACACTGTGTGTGTGACAACACTGTGTGTGTGTTAAATGCATAGGGCAACACAGCTATAACCAAAATGACTTTCTACTAGGTCCCAAAGGGCAACAGTTTAAAGCACCATAAAGTCAACGGCAGGAAAATTGCATTTTCTGCCACAGTCAATGGCAAGGCCAATGCCGAAATGCTTTTCCTATAGGCCTGGCTGCCTGCTACGTTTTTGCCTCTGGCCACACTGATATTACTTGGTCCACAGTGCCATAAAAATTCGTTAGCTTGCAAAAAGTTGGCCAACAAAATAGGCACAATAATAACTGACTGACAGTTCGGTTTGTGTGTGTGTGAGTGTGTGTGTGTGTGCCTGTGGCTTGGGCCAATTTGTGTACGTGGTTGGCAAAGACAAAAAGGTAACCCATCATAGAAATTAGAGGCGTGGCCTGGGAGGGGCGCTGTCGCAAAACCTTTGGAGTCAGCAGGACCCAAATCTTGCATTTATGTGCTGATAATAAATGGCATAAATGATGCATCGTTACATTAATGCATGGCATAAAAACACACAGACACAAACAAACAAACACTCCCTCACGTAAACAGATAATAAATATGTAGATGCTGTGCCAAGCGAAGCGTGCAGACAGTGAGCGAGAGAATTAAGCGCCCAAGCGGAAATGGTTTTTCTTCAAATGTGCAAGAGCTTTCGACGAAAAGGTTTCACTTAGAATAGCCAGTGTTAAATTATGTAGTAGGCCGAATAACTAATCATAGTTCGGAGTAAATACTTAACATTTATTTATGCACAAAGCTGAATAGCTATACACGTAAAGCAGTTATTAAGTGGTTTTATTGCAATAACTTATGTTATAAATAATTCAATTACAAACCTTAAATATCTGTTGAATTGTTTAACTTTATTTCTTAAATATAAAATATTGATTAAATAAAAAATATGTAATGTTGAAACAAGTTTAAAGCATTTCCTTCAACATTTTCCACTGAAGTATTTTGTTTCAGTCCCCTGAGGTTGTGTTATTTTTTTATATCACTGTGTGCAACGCCTAAATTGTTTTTCCTTTTGGCTGTAACTCTAGTTTTTGTTGTTGCTGTTTATGCAGCCTAGCTCGTAAATTAGCGCAACCGCCGAGAAGATTATTATTATTCCTGCACATGCCCAAGGCTCATTTCCTTACTGATAGACAGGGCGCGGTCCCATTGGCCTTGATCACTTTCAGACAACTGCAATTGTGGCTGGAACATCAACTTAAACATTGCCATCAATTTAAAGCTGCAATTTTGCAAATTGCTTTCGCAGCGAAGGAAAACAGAGAAATAATTAAGAATAGAAATTAAATAACCAGACACCTAATTGCCTCATAAATAATCTGAAGCTGACAGCTGAACATGGCAAAAAAAGAGATAACTGTAAAAGAGAAGCCGAAAAATAAAAATGAAAATGAAAATGAAAATATGATTGCTAATTGCATATTTGATTTCAATTATACGTAACAGGAGGAGGGAAAACAAAATGTCCGACACAATTCATTGGGCCCAAATGCAAATTTATTTTGACAGCTCAGCAACAGACACAGCGGACACAACAGGCACAACAGGCACACACCCTTAAACACAACATTCACAGTTTACACACTCAACATTCACACAGAAATTCATGCATTGGGAATGTGTTCATCTGACAATCTCATTTATGGCATTCCCCACTTGATGAATGTCCAACTCGCATCATAAAATATTTTCAGCTTGGCCAAATCAACGCAAAATAAAAAGGACATAAGAACAAATGCCGCTGGCTAACGCAAAAAAAAAGCTAAGCAAAAATTACGAAATGGAGTGTGCTCGACTGCCAGATACTCTATAGGAAGTATAAAGCTGCCAAGTAAAACAAAAGATTCGCCTTGCATAAAAAGATGAACAGCTGCAAATGGAAGAAATGTAACAAATAGGTGATGAATAAAAAGACAGTTGGGCAAGGATATTGTTGGTTGCTTTCTATCCCTTTTTTGCACATTCTATTATTCGTACAATCTGAAAAGCAGATAAATGAGCGTTTTTATGTTTAAAAAGAAATATGAGAGAGCAGCTCAGTTTGGTCAGCTCCAGTAGACTGTTATTCAACTGGATGGGTTGAAATTCCCTTTAGCTATTTCAAGAAAAACATACTTATTAAATAAGTAGCTTTGTTCAGAAAAATAAACCCAAATATGATTGATAATAACATAACTTATAGGCATATGATTTGACTCTCTCTCTCGAGGCGTTTGTACGATAATAGGGTATTAAAAGGACTCAGTTTTAGATGGACAAATAAAATGCAGTCACAAATAGAAACAGAGCAAATAGTTATATAGAATATATACGTTGTGGGAATGATGAACTATTACATTTGCTTATTTGTAGCTGCTTCCATCTCAGTTCCATCGTCTCCTCCTCCTCTTTCTTCCCGGTTCCCTTTATTTCCCCAGCTGCCCCCAGTTACCCCCAGTTGCCTCCCTGTCCCCACAGCTATCGTACATGCTATTATAGAAGATTGTATCTAATCTCATGCGATTGCACACAATGGATTTGCCAAAGGCGACAACATACGCACACACATACCCAGACACACACACAATCACACACACATACACTCGGAATCGAATTCTTGCGGTTGAATGAGTCCCGTTGGAATGAGAAATACGACAAAACTCATACCTCAATCTTGGTCTGCTTCCATGTGCGAGAGTGCCTGCAATTTCCGGTTGCAGCTCTAATACTTTTAAATGCTTACGTTTCTTGCCATCAACTGCTGCTACTTCTGCGTCTAGTAATTGTCGGGAATTCCGCAGCAGAATTGAAAGTATAATAATGATCATTATTTTCAAATGAGATGCCACAATGGTGCATTGTTCTCTCATGTACTCCGCAGACGACCGCACGTTTAATAGCTGCACTTCCTGGCCAAAGGCTGAAGCGGCAATTGGCCAAGTAATATGCGTGCCCAGTTTCCGCTTGCTTTAAAGACGTTTTCATTAACATCCGCCGTGGAAAACAATATGTAGTAAAGTGACACGAGACGGACGCACGGACGCACGGACTACAGCAACAAAAGGCCAACTTGATTGCTATTTTTAGCAGTTGCTGCTCAGTGCCAGTTCTCATTATTGTCGCTCATTAAATTTTATATGCATAAGCAGGGCACGGACAGACAACAGACAATGAGGTCGCAACTCGCGACGCATTAAAAAATTCATGAGCAAATGTTACGCATACGACGTGTAGTCCTCTGCAACACTGTTAGCCTACATGAGCGTATTTTTACGCCTCTTTGATTAAAATGAGTCTGAAAAGCTGAGCTTAAATTACGTTCACAGGCATTTTAATGCAATTTACTGTTGTTTGCAACGGAATTAAAAAATTACGTATACGTATTTGGGTGTCTGTTGGATGTGTTAATTTTTGTTGAGCACCCCGACTTCTAAACTTACTTTCAGTTTTCGAATCAAAATTAAAATAAAATCTCTTCCTGTGTATACTTATAAGATGTATTTAATTTGGTTTGTTTAAAAATGATCTTTCTAACTTTGTCAGACCAAATTGGAAAAGTCATGGCTGAGAAAATAAATAGTATTCAATAGCAAAGAGCGAACCACTCGAAAACATTTGCTGCCACAAAGATCACAAAGATAGGCCACAATTTTGTTGGCATTAGGCAAAGGACGACCCGAAGGTGAGCGACCAAAAACTCGGTTTTCAGATGAAAGACGCCTTTTTCACATACTTTTCACAACAGGAAACTTCACTTCAATTCAGAAACTAGGATCCTCATTATTAATTTGATTTGTCTCTTTAATATTATAATAATCAATCATATATGACTATGCCAATCCAATTGCTTACATCAAATGCATTTATGTTTTGTACCATCATCACTTTGTTCACATATCAAAGATATAAAAAATAGTTTAAATCAGAATTTTGATCTCTTTTGTTATTTTTAATATGAGAAATTGAAATTTATCCTTTGATAAAATAAAGTAACATAAGAACAAAACAGATAGTATAATAATCTATTGAAATTCAAATTTACGTCTGCATTTTATTCACTTCTACGTAGAATCCAGAGTAAATTCTGTAAACATACAAATGCTCCTACGACTCCCCTAGGCCCCATATACAGGTTGTAAGTACAGTACACATGTGTACATCCATATGTGTATAGATCGGTCTGAAGGGGGCGTAACTGTTTTGGGCAAGTGTTTTTGTTTTTATGCATCCGCTGGCGGCAATCAATTTTGATGGCGGATGGCGTGAAAAACGCAAGCATTTTCTCCACCGGTCAAAGGTCAGCGAAGGGTTAAAACAAAAGGTTACGTAAGTTAGTGACGGATAGGATACGTTAAGCTATGAACTGTTCCTGCGTCTAGACAAACAACATAACTTTGCGCGACTTCCGTTCGCTCTGTTGGTTCCGCTTTTGTGTCGGCAGGTGGATGGAGGAGCTCTCCTTTCCTCTCCTCCTCTCCAGTGTCTTGGATGTGCCAGATTTGCGCCTTTATCCCGCCTTGATGGCCGGCCATTCAAAGCAGAATCAGGGCCATTGCCAACAAGTGTTGCGTTTTATTGTCTCGCCATTAATGGTTTCCCGTTCCGCTTGAACTCTGTGGCACGTGCAGCTTTGCGGCACGCGCTGCAGCTACGTGAGTGCTCGAGGGGATGTGGACGTCGATGTTGCTAACAAGCTGAGGATTTGCTTTTAGCCCTGCTCGCATAAAACCATAAAGATTCGAACAACAGAAGCGAAAATAAATACAAACACAACATGAAAAAAGCAAACTTATGTATGTGCGAAATCTGTTATTTATTGGCTCAATAAAAATATGGCTTAATGCAACGCAGGTTTGTCAAATATGACACAGATTTGCCAGGGAGATTTACGACAGTTCGAAATTATATTATGTTGTGAAGTGCTGGCAACGGAAGTTCATAAAATGAAATCAAATCCAAATTGGGAAAACATTAAAGAAAAAGCCCAAAAGTAGGCAACAAGTTTTGGCAAACCCCAATTCGCAAAAATACAAAAAAAAAATGAAGCCCAAAAGTAGGCAGCACATTTTTCTCTTCTCAGTTTCTCCATTGCCTGCCATTGTTATAGATGACAACAATACCAAGCTGTAAGTGTAACTATAGCTATAGCTACGGATATCAATGTCGATGGCGATGTCGATGCGATGTCGATGTCGATGCTGATGTCTCTGGTGAAGTGGATTTTCTAATGGAGTTTTTGGCAATCGATATTGCACTGAGTGGACACACACACATATGTACAACAATATAGCCAATTGTCAATCCTTCTATTCTCTCCCTTCCTCATCATTTCCATTGTATCGCTAGCCATTGTTGCGATTGGCGTATGGATGTATGTGTGTGTATTGCCTCTTGCCTAGCGTTTTAATTAAGTGTACAAACACTAGATGATTTTTACTTTACACCCACACACCACACACATACACAGCGCATACACACACCACACATGCACATCGCACATACACATGTAGCACTTACCTCTTCTTTAAGGCAGCAAACAGCAGAGAACTGAGTGTGTCTGCAGGCCCAGTTAGTTAGTTGTACTTATTACTATCGTTGCTATTGTCGCTAAGCTCACGTGGATTTTTCATTTGACCGCAGCTTAGCAAATGCTTCTGATATCCTTTGTCTTTTTCCACTTATTTGCCAGGACTTAAATGTGGTTAACGCCTTCTAAGCTGCAAAATGATTATGCTTAAGCGCTTTTGTCTCTCTTTGTCCTTGTCGTTGTCGTTGTCGTTGTCGTTGTCTTGGTTATTGACACAACTACACACTCACACACTCACACACATACATTACTGCTTGTTGTTTTCTTATACGTTGTTTTCCTAATGCTGGATTATTTGCCATAGCATTACATTTTTTATTACTAGTATTTGCAATTATTACACGGCCAACGCCTCGAATTATTAATTCATTGAAATCTGAAATAATATTAATTTCCAGCAAGTTGACAAACACTGTTGGGCAGGCTCTGTTCAAAACAGATTTGAACTTCAAATACGTTTGGTATTGGATTCACTTGGATTAAATATTAGGCATACTCGGATTCACTTTGATTCATTCGACTCACTTGGACTCACTTTGTCTTAGTCTGTCCGCTGCTCGAACCGCACTCGTTCACTTGCCGCTGATAACTGAACGCCGTGGAGCATCTTAACAAGGCTGCCGACCATGAAATTCTTACCACTTTTTGGCTTCGGCAAAATGGCGCGAAACATTTGCAATCCACAAAAGCTCTGCGAAAGCTACGTTCCACATGATAGTCTGAAGCTGGTTTTTCGACTCAGCCTCATCCTCGTTGTATAGGACCAACAGGTTCAACAGGTGTGTGTGTGTCCTGCGAGAAACATTTTGCGAAACATTTTCTAGGAAATGCAATTTTTGTTATCCTTGCCTATCTAGCTGCCGGTTTAGCGTCTCCTAATCCGCTCGTTTGATTTATGTAAATATTTGTGAATGTCGAGCATTTTGTTGCCCTTTTCGAAGGGTGTATTTATTTAGGCGCAATAGTGTCCCAAGTGCGACATGCAGGCCTTAGGATATTATGACCACGCTGCTTTGAAGTTTTCCCTCTGTCACACTTAAGCAGTTGCCCCTTCCCGTTGATGCCTCTTGCCGAGTTGCTGCTAATCAAATTAAACCCGAGTGAGGCTCGTGTCGCCATTTATTAAAATGCCAATATGTGGCAGGTGCTTGCCCTCGAATTGCCCGAGAGCGTACAGTAAATTGAAAAGACAAAAGGGAATTGCCCGAAATAAAAAAACTCAACTCTGACACATACTTACACACACAGGCACCACGCACACTTGTATTTTTATATAGAAAGCAAGCGAATCTGCTGATAATAACACAATGACAAAACATTAGGCCCCCCAAAAGTTGAGGGATAAAAATGCGTCTGACACATGCAAAAAGAGTCCTTAAAATTCTTGACAAAAAAATCCTCTCCTTTCCTCTCTCTCTCGCCGACTACAAGTAAATTCTAATGTCAACTGCCACTCGAGAGCATTTAAATTCCATTTTTAAAATTCAGTGCCAAAAGCAAAGACATGTAGACATTCACTGAATTCCTGATGTCCCGATGCCTGTCTCTGTTTGCGTCTGCAGTTTCGTATTAAAGTGCACGTTCTGTCATTACGATTGAATTTAAGGTGCCGCATTAGGGTCTTAAGCATCCCATAAAAGTGTTAAAAGTGCCATATTGAATCAAGTTCTAGATCGATTGTAAAGACAAACATGGCAAAAGTTTTTCAATTTTGCAACAAGCAAGTGAGTAAACTAACAGAGTTAATAGTTTAAGCATTGTTCAAAGAGTTGAGTGCGATTTGTCGCCATTCAAAGTCAGTCATCAATTGTCTATTGTTACAGTTGGAACTGGATGCAACTTGCCATCGATTAAAACTATCACTTGCTGTTTGCTTCATAAATTTTAATCCAGACTTTAACTCTTCTCAGTAATATTGCAATTACATGTATCTCAGAGTCTATAAGATTAAGAACCATCAAGTTTAACTGCAGAGCTTTTGGCTTCTACTCTGTGTTTCTGAGTCCGATTTCAATTAAATTGTACTCAAACATTCAAATTCGCAATTATTGACGTTTCATTAAAGTGAAATAGAAAATTTTACTGATTTTGTAAACTAGCAAATTATTTATAAATTTAACTTCACAAATTGCTCACTAAATCAATTGGATTCAGGCTCATTTACTCCCTAACAACAACAATATTTTATTTTCTGATTTTCCTGATAAATGGTACTAATACCTAATTTTGTATATAATTGACTTATTTTTAACTCAATTGCTTATATGCAAATCATTAAGAACTGGATTTTAGTCTCACAAATTGCACTTTAAGATATAGCTAAGTTAGTTCTGCATCTTCATTAGCTTCGTGGTTAAGAAACTCAGACAAACGCGAAGCATTTGAGACAGCAATCCCTGCAATTTGAAGATGAGGATGAAGGCGAAGATGGCGACGATGGTTATGATGATGATAAGCCTCAACAATAGGTTGACTTAAGCTGCCATCCAACAATATGCTCAGACCAACATATGTCCAACAACAGCAACAGCCACAACAACAACATAATAAATAAGCGCATTATTTATGCATCCTTGAACTACTCACAATGTCCTTATCCATGCTAAAACTGCAGGCTGACACTGTAACATTCTGATATCATGAACTAAGCTAATATTAATTAAATTCATCACAAATTAGTAGATGAGGTTACATTTCTTGATACTAAAGAGATTATTTAATTATAAGCTTTAACTTACAGCAGACAAAGTTTGTCATTCTGTTTCAATACTATTGATAGGCAGCAATTTAAGTAATAAGCAAAGAACAAGTAAGTTCGACTCATACTGTCAATTTATATGATTTGAAATATAGCGACACATAACATGTACCTGACTAACATTAAATGACTCTTGTTATTTATTTAACAACTCTTGTAGCACAAACTCAATTGCTTTTTCTCCTTTTGGGTATTGAGCTAAAAAGTTCAAAATATTTACTTTAAAGATTTTAAAAACTTAGTTAAATAAAATCTCCCATTTACAAGATTGTTGATCCGCTAACAATATCAAAAATTCTTAACTTTCGAATTGTAGAATACCAAAAAAGAGAAACAATTGTCAATAGTTAATCAGATTTCAATATAGCAGCCCTCATAAATACAAATGGGGTTAAAGTTAATATTTATTTTATAAGTAGATACAGGTTAAATATGGTTATAAGATGAATCATTGCTAGATTTGATATATTCGTTGATTAGCGGCATTGAGTTTTGGGTTGATGGAACTGATAGAACTCCGATTATATTGGCAACAGCATTGTTTAATGTAAATTAAATACTATATTGTCTACGAAGTACTTTAACAATCAGAATGACCTATTGAACGATGATGCGGTTTCAAGCCTAATGTTCAAAAAAAAAGACAAAAAATCTGATATTCTTGACGAACGATATTTAATTCTTATATATAGATTGCAAATAAATAAATAAAAATATAAAAATTGGACTGATTTAAGTATCATTCAAAGCGTATTTTTAATAATAATATTTTAAAATGTATATATTTTATAAATATCCTGTTATCGTATGAGGAAGTTAAGTTACAAGCATGGGAGAATTTTTTAAAGCATTTACTTATAGTAAAATATATACATGAAGTGGCTATCATAATCAAAACCTGATGATGTTTCTATTCTATATCGTTATTTCTTATATTTTTATTTCACCTTCAAAATGTATATTGGTCCGATTAACCGCTGAAGATTGATTGTATTTTCAGATGGCACAGAAAAGCGTCAGTTAAATTTAAAGTACTTATTTACCAAAAATGAATATTGTTTTATTTATTAACTATTACTTCACTAATTATTCAAGAAGCACAATATCTATGCTGTTATCGAAATAAACGCTTACCATAACAATTATTAACCAATGTAATTCCGTTTCGTTCAACGATGATTACAATTCATTTATCTTTTGGTATTTCCCCAAAAAAAACAATGTCACGCATTAGCAGTCACCTGGTGAAAGCGATTCCCCCTATCAGTCGGAAGTTGGAACAGTTGGAAGCATCGGTCGAACTGAGCTTTGGATGTGTCACCTTCAACTGACGCATTGGACCAAATGCCGCATTTTAATATTATTATGATGACGATAACAAGATCATTAGAATTTCCTATACAATTGACTATATAAAGCGCAGATTTTCTGCGAAACGAGTTTTATTCTTTTGACACGCTTCGATTGAATACATAGTTGGGTAAAATGAAATCAACGATTTTCCAGAGCATTGCATTTTTAATGGTGAGAGCAGCAGCATTGTGCTTATTCTTTTATCAGTTTCACTTTGATTATATTCATATTTTATTTACTTTGCGCAGCTGTCGCCGATGACCGTGATGTTGCAGAGCCACGCCCATTCCGCCTACAACTGCTCGATGCCGCCGAACTTCAACAATTTCGTGAGTACATTCAATCAAGCTGCACGCTTGAATTAATTCGCGACTCATGAATCATTGGCAGGACATCAACTCGTGTTGCCGCACACCGGAAATCAATCTGGGCAACGTGCCACAAAAGTGCCAGAAGCACGTAAATCAATTGAAATCGGCTAATGAAAAATATCCGGCGTATGCCCATTTGGTGAGTTCATGTAATTGCAGTTTGTGGTATCATGTCCTGACTATGAATTCACTTCCTGGCAGTGCTATCCGGATTGCATCTATCGGGAGACGGGCGCCCTGGTTAATGGCAAATTGCAAATGGATAAGGTTCGAGCATTTCTCCAGGAGCATGTGCATCGCCGGGATCACGAAATTGTGCCACATATTGTGCGCTCCTTTGAGACCTGCACGGATAACAGTACGTATACTTAACTTACAGTTGAACTCTCCTAATCATTTCATACTAACTCCGTGCAAATCTCCCAGTTCATGGACACATGAAGTCAACCAACCAGGAGACGTATAAAGTTCTTCCCCAGGGCTGTTCCCCCTATGCAGCCATGATCTACAGTTGCGTCAATGCTGAAACCTTCCTCAACTGTCCCAGCAAAATGTGGAAAACAGATCAACCTTGCAAAGTGGCCAAGGAATTTGCCCATCAATGTAATCCTCTGCCCCATGTGCCGCTTCCCATTAGTTAAGTTCGTTAAGCATGATTAACTTATCATCAAATCGCATTAGTTTCAACTTCTCTTGGTCTTCATCACGTGAGTGAATAAACGGAAAAACAAATCTGTTGCTGTTTTGTTTATAATTAGCGATTAAAATAGAATGATAGTCCGGTCAAATAAGCCATGACAAATGGTTTGTTGCTGCCTCAGCCATGGCTCATTCAAGGTTCAGCACTCAAAGAGCTCAGTTCACATCACAATGAACCATTTAACTATAATGACAATTTGCTGGCTGTTATTTTCTTCCTGCATGGAGGCTGCTTTTGAGGACTTTATTATAGGACCCGAATCAAATGAGGTGCCTTCGATCAGCTGTAACACTTTCTAGTATAAAGTATTTCATTACATTCTTTTCTTCACAGCGCGTTGATCAGAATGACTTGGCATTTGGCTGTGAAGCGGAAGCGGAAGAGGAGAAGGAACATCAGCTTATTGATTTGCGGGATATGATGCAGGAAGGCATTGTGGATACCCAGCAACTGCTCAGCGTGTTGATGCAACATGCCGAACGTCTTGGAATAAGTCTAGAAGAATTGGGTAAGACATAGGTCAAAGTTAAACCACAGTTTAAAGCTAAGTAAGCAACAATTAATGCTCTTGTTTATATGCTCAAATATAGCACAAATGCATTCCATGGAAGATGAAGATCCCCTCAACTCGGAAGTTGGCTGCAGTGCAGCAGAGTCGCTCAGCTATGGCGAGCAGCCTAGTTGGTATGACGTGTTCTTTAACTAAATAAAGTGCAGTAAAAATCTGCTTTCAAACATACATCAACTTTATGCAACTTATTGTATATGTTAAGTCAATTTGGACAGTTCACAGACTCGAATGCGATTGCACATGCTGCTGTTGGTCCAATTCTCACTTGGGCACCTTTGAAATACATGTTTGTAGGCACAAATTCCATACAACATGGCCAGTGGAGAGCATTTGGCTTTATCTGGAAAACGGCGACGCTTCAGGGTGTTAACTATTTCCCCCTCCTTGGACTTGCACTTGACGAATCCCTCCGCAAAGAGATCTTTCAATTGCTGTTGATCCCTAAAAAGTTGGTTCATCATCAGATCCATTTTATCCAACACCAGCTGTGTGCCATTAAGAACTCCTGCAGCCTTGTAAATGCACTCAAAACTGCACTACAAATAGTATATAAGTAAGAGAATGGTTCGCTTTAAGAACATAGCATACTTACAGGCCAAATATGATAGCCATTAATCATCAAATGACCACATTGCTTCTCGTAGGGCTTGACATTAATGTTTGGCAATCTGCAACAGCTTTGGTTACTTAAAGAGCAAAATTACAGAAATTAAGCGATAGATTGTCAGCATTCATGTGGGATGATTTCCTTTGTATAGCATACTTTTGGGGATTATATTCACTTACAGGAATGTCAAGCCTCACAGTGCAGTCCTTTTGTGTTGGTCCTGCCACAACAGTTAGCAGAGATAGCAGTAACATGATCAGCGCACTTAACATACTTTAACTTGACTGTTACTTCGCAGTCAATGTCGAAACAAACTGTCTCGTATATGAGAGAACATTCGGTCAGGAAATGTCTCATTACCAAGTTAATACTATTCATTTAAAATGATACGCAATTCATTTAAATATATGACTGAAAGCTGTTGTACTATAAAATGAAATGAATTGTTTATTTACAACTGAATACACACACTTCGATCATAATCACATTTGCAATTGAGCATAAAGTCTCGTGCTCCGTCGCACAATTTACTGCTTCGCCAGCTGGCCGAGGGACAGTGGACAAATACATTTTCCACCGTGCACATTCCCAGAAAGACGGGAACAGTGGAGCACTTGTCTTTTCCAAAAGTGCGTCTTCTTAAGCGCTTCATTAGTTTGTCTGTGTTTTCGGTGCAATTCTGCAGAGATCTCACATAGACATCGACAAAGTCCTTGTTATTGCCAAGCAACTCCTGCAGCAATCTCTTGGCATTATCCACATTCAGTTGCTTGCCACTCAGCACTTTGGCCGTATTAAAAATACACTCATGCAGACACTGTAAGTAATATACCTTTGATTATTAAAACATGCAACTTTCCCAGGTCTGTTTCACTTACTGGTGACATTCTTGGCGTTCCCTCCTGCATGTATCTTCCACAGTTCCCCCGAAATGCATCAAAGTTCAAATTGGGTCTCGCACAACAATTTGTTACAGTCTACAAAGTGGATCTTTTCTCCTATCTTTATCCTTTATTAATTATTTCTTGGCTAACTTACATTATAGTCTAATCTCTTCGTGCAGTCCAGTTCAGCTTGGTTGGTCAACACAAATGTGGCCAAGAGGCAAACAGTTAGAGCTGTACACTTGTTTACCATTGCGGTTGTTCTGACACGTTTACTACTATTCGTAATGCTATTTATACCATATCGATTCAGGGACTCTGTACATTCATATAGCGCACCCAAAAAATACAGCTAATTGGACAATAAATTGTTTTTTTTATTATTTTTTTCTGTCTGTCTTTTAATACCCTCGAAAGGTAAATGTACGGCTAGAAGTGTAGCTTACATTTTACGATTGTGAATTTTATAATCCAATAAATATAGTAATCATGTTGTAAGTATAACTCAAGAGGTTTGCAGTCGGATTTCCCTACGATAAATATAAGGATTTACAATTACTATTCAATTTGTATATATTTAACTAAGAATTCCTTTATTCATATAATTATATAAATTCCAAATTAAAATGAACTTTGAAAAATAGTAAATGCATAGTAATAGAAACAAAAGCAATCCTTTGTTAAATGAGATTCATTTTAAACTCCCATCAGCTAGATGGTGTCTACAAGTCGATAAAAAATAAATCATAGTGCGGTGATTGTGCAACTTACTTATTAATACATTCTACAATTTTAAAAAACATTACTGCAGCTTAACATGAAATATGGTTTCGGGGATGAGGACTAGAACACGAGCCAGTTAATGAAGGCCGTGTACCAATGTTTGGATGGTTGGAGATTGTGTCTTGCGGAGGAGGTGTGAGATCTTAAATTGTAACGACTGTTGACATCGTCGATGCCATCGAGGAACCGAACGCAGTGGGTGAGCAGTCGTCGACTGGCAGCGCAGTCCTCAAGGTGATCCTGCCAGAATTCCGAGGGGCAATTGAGAAACATGTTGGCAATGGTACACTTGGCATATAACATCGCATTCTTGTCGCACTTCAAACCGGCGGTATTCATACCTGTCTCCGGGTCTGGGAGTGTTGCATACATACGCACCAAGCCGGTGTAAGTAAAGCTCAAGAATTCGCAATGCTCAAAGGATTCGACCAGCATGACGCTATAGGTACTATAGTCAGAGTCTGTGGGATAAAGCTGATCAACCATGGACCTAACATTGGACATAATCAACGAATTGTTGCGATGCAGCAGTTGCCAGTGATTGAATATGCACTCGTAGCGACACTATAAATAATTCAAATTGAATGCAATCAATTCCAAATTAATTATCACTGTATTACCGCGCCAAAGTCATCCTTGTACTGCTCACAATTGCTCTTGGCGAAGGGCAAATTACTGACCTTCAAGTTACCACAGCATCTCTCGAGCAACTGCGTGTTCATTAATTGGGTGCACAGCAGATTAGCATTATCCCTGTACTGACCTTTGTGCCACATGCAACAGCTGCAGGCAAATGATCAAACCGTACAACAACATCTGTTTTCCTAGGCATAATAACATATTGTTTCTAGGAAATTTCTTAAATATTTTTTTTAAATTTTTATTTATGATTTTAGCCAAAATGAAATTAAAAGGCAAGCAAGCTATGAATACTATTAAAACAAACCCCTTCGCATTTCTACTTTGATCTCTCAAGTTTTCATCTGGAATGGAATTGTAATCAGGAATTAGGCTCTAAATTGACTCTGTATATAATTATTATCAGCCATTGTTATCATTTACAATTTCATTTGAAGCTGATTCGGTTGAACATATATTATTTTATTAGGCAACTTCTTTTTCTAATTCCAATTTTCTCCCCCTTTTTTCGAAGTCGCTTAGCCATAACTTGATTGAACTTAGAGCTAATTACGCATACGCAATGTTGGTCCAGACAGACAAATTGCTGCGTCGACGTTATGCAATTAGCTTGGATTAAGTAATTTATCCAAAACCAAAATCTATTTCGGTATAATAGCAAGTCACGATGAAAGTGATTATTAAAACCGTCGCAAAAATATTTGTATTTCCCTAACTTGTGCTGCAAGCATGTGCGTTTAGCTAATCATTATGTTATCTGCAACAAAAACATGGCTCGCAACTTGTCGCTGCCTTTATCTGATTAAACTGGCAACTGCAATAAAACATTGTATAGTTCTCAAATGTTAGAATGCATTCAGTTTCATTTTTAGCCTCATAAAATGCGGCTCAGTTTGTTCCTGACAATATTCGGAATTCTTCCAGTTTCTCTCACTGCAGCCAAGTGCAGAGCAGCTCCAAAATCCTTGCAGGTTTACTAATAAATCTCTACTGTCTATCGACCAATTTTAGACTTCACTTTTTTTTATAGAACGTTCAGGTCTGCTGTCCTTTACCGTTGCCTAACTGGGGCGCCTACAACAGTGAGTGTGGCAACTCTGGCATTCAGCCGAGCGTAAGTGCGAGTAGAGTTACTTTGATTATATTTATTAAAATTTTTTAATCAAAGTTGGATAATTTATCATGATTGAATTAAGTGTTTATTGTTACCTTTTTGAGAAGATCAGAGATTTGTTTAAACTATAAGACGAAACTAAATCTATTGAGATATATCTAGTCTACGAATACCCCAAATATTATAATTGAAATCTCACATTGTCTGATCTAATCCTGAACCTTGCGGTAATCTTTTGCAGTGTCGCTTGGGTTGCATATTCAATGTCACATCGGCGTTGAAAGGTAAAGTCCTTAATCCCAAGCAGGTGCGACCCATGCTGGAACGAGCGTACAACATTCAGGATATCATTGATGCCTATGATGCCAACTTTGCCAGTTGTGCCTCGTTGGTGCACAGTAAGTACCAGGAATTGACACAAATAAGTCGTCAGAGCGATGCCTGCGATCGTCATGCGCTCTTCTATAGTCTTTGTGCTTACTCCAAGTTGATGCGGAATTGTCCTGCCAACGCCTGGCAGGCAAACAACAAACAATGCCAAGGAGCGCGATCCTATATGAAGAAGTGTTCCTGGCCAGCGCTGAAAATGTTCATGAAAAGCACATAGAATAAAGATGTGTTTCTAAAACCCAACAAATTTTAAATGAATAAGATTTCGGTCTCTTTTAGTTGCTAGGAAACTGTAGATGAAAGTGTTGGATCTCTACACCTCTAAAATAGTACAAATGCCAAGACTTTTATACTAAAGCTCGCCACTGGAATAAATGGTTAAATTTGTTCTGATTTATTTCCGAGAAAATCGGCCAAGGGGCGTGCTATTAAATTGAGCAAACTTCGACCACATTTCGCATGATATTCCGTGCATTCGTCCTGTTGGCCCTTCAACTCGGCCGTGTAGTAGCGTTGTGGTAACGCCTCGTACTGGGAACTGCTGGGACTGAACATCACATGGAAGAGGCTGCCCAGGACTCCATTGTGGATCCCCAACTCGGCGCTGTTTGCCTCGCAGATGAGACGTAGCAGACATTGCTCGCCACTGCCAAAGCCATGTCTAAATAAATCAAAGAAGCATAGTTAACAAATATCTTAACCAGTGTATTGCATATACTAACTGTTCGAATCTGTGACTAAGCAACGCATAGAACTTGGTCCTGGAAAGCAGCGTATCTTCCTGACGACGACGGACCACGGAAATCTCATTGTCCTTTCGCGGATAGCCTTCAAAGAAATCCTTGTAATCATCGTTTTGTGGCCTAGGTTTGTTTGTGTGCTTGTGCTTCTTCTTGATTCGGTGGTTAGGTGAATTATTGTGGTGCGATGGTTTAGGTTTCTTCCTCTTTGGTGGCTTGGGCTTCTTACGCTTGTGATGATGCGATGGATGCTCCTCGTATTCATCATAGTAATCATCGAAATCAGATAATCCATCATCATTTAGATCGGCATGTGTTCCATTTCCTCTATGCTGCATGATCAACATTTTAAATGGAATTGATTCTTTTCAATTTTAAAGTAAACTTACAAAGATTGACGGCTCCTTCCTCCAAGTTGAAGGCAGCTTATAGCTGGCCTCAAAGTTGTAGGACAAAAACACATGACGATTCAACACATCAATGGGTACAGCTATAGATATAAAAAGCTGAGCAAAGACTTTAATGGATTGCCAATTTAAGAAAGATTCAATCACTTACCGCGACTTCACCTTTGGTGTTCCATACGAGTGCAGACTGAACTGCGAAAACGAAAGAGATTAGCCACAGAACTTTCAACAGTCCAAGAATGTCCATGTCAAGTTGAAGATGCCAAAGAACTGAAATTTTAAATCTGTGCCAAGTGCCAATATTTAAAACTTGAATGGTTGCTGATGGTTTAATTAGAAGCATCTAGAAGTGCTCTACCCAAGTGAAAGTTGTTAATTAATAAACAAATGGAGACAGAACGGGGTCAGGTTTTCAAAAAATAATATATGCATGTATTTATATTTGCTATGAATACATTTCATTGCTTTCGATGCGTCGAAAGATCTCCTCAAAGGGTTCTGAGATCAGGTGAAGCAAGCTCTTGCCACAATCGTGCTCATAGTGATGACAATGATCCTGCCAACCATCGTGTTCCGCCTGGTAGAAACGCAGAGGCAGCTGCTCCGGCTCCGATGTGCTGGGACTGTTCGAAAATAATATTTGAATCTGCAGGTAACCATCACCAAACCAATCTTACCTAAAGATCACATGCATTAGACTGCCCAGCACACCATTGCCTTCGGCCAGCTCAGCGGCATTGATCTCACAGATGAGACGCAGCAAACAGGACTCGCCAGCAAAGCCACTTCTGAAATTAGTTCATTTTAAAAAAAAGCTTTCAGAGCTACGATTCTATAGATACCTCTGAAACTTGTCCATCAGAATGTGATAAATATTTGAGCGACTTAGCAGCTCCCTTTTCTCTCTCTTGGTATTTTCGATGGGTATGTTCATTGTCGTTGATTCCTGCTCCTCCTCTTCACTGTCACTCTGATTCTGTTCCTCCTCCATTTGCGGTTCCTCCAGGTTTTCCTCCCCATCTCTAGATGATGCTGCATGATTATCATTACGCGATAGTTCAACCTCTTCAGATTCTATGGGACCATTTTGCTAAGGGATAAGACAGACTAAAGTGCACAACAAGCAGATACCCAGTGACTTGCTGGGAACAACAAGCAACATAACATAAAATTTCATAGCTTCAATAATTTCCTATGCGAGTTCTAATAAAGGGTATAAAGCAAAGAACTAGAGCAAACATGTAATGAATTCCTAAATATTAAAAATTTCAATTATATTGAATACACTATAGTTATAATATTTATTGTAAGTAAAATTGTAAGTTTAAATTGATTAATTATTGAAGTTGTTCGCCTTTGCTTCTATCTTTTTTATTCTTTTTCTTTTTTGTTTTCTTTAAGTTTTTAAATATTTTGCTTTTCTTGTATTTGCATTAGAACTCACTTTAGTACACCACTTAAATACCCATTTGTTTGTTCGATGCCGGGTATTCTTACTTTAAAGAGCCGCTTTGAGGTTAAAAGAACTTGCTAATTGGTATTTTAAATTTGTGCTAATTGACACTGAATTCGATGGCATTTTATAGTCGACAATGTAACTTACAAATATGGTCGGCTTACTCCAGTTAAAGGGGGAATTGTAATTCGCCTCGAAATTGTATGAGACGAAAACGTTGCGATGTGGCAGTTCCAGAGGCACAGCCAGTGCAGCAAATACCTGTTGAAAGGACACACTCACAATAAAATTCAATAAGCAACTAACCAAGGCGAGGAGGCCACAACTTACTCCGTGAGTGCTGGATGGCATGAAGGCCAAATAGCAGTTACCAAGTTGAAAGGAAAGTGCAGACATGGTCAGCCAAAGGTGACCTATAAAACGGAGTAAACACATGCCGCCGCGAGGTGTCACAAACGACTGAGCTGAGCATAAGACTCGACAGTTGAATCACAACGAGTGCGTTTACATTATGGCCACAATTGTTAATTGGTATCGCAAATATCCCAGAGTCCAAAAGAATAGCAAAATAATAATAGAATAGAGAGTAAAAGAGATGCTACATTTCTAGTTTATTTTCATCGAGATCTATTTACAATGTCTTTTAAAATCTGTTCGACAGGCGCTGAAATCAAGTCCAAGACATTATGTGGACACTCTTTGTTGTAAACCGCGCATTGTTGCTGCAGTCCATCCGACTCGGCATGATAGTAGACAGAGGACAGCTGCTCATCCCTTGAGCTGCTCGGACTGTAATTAAGTGAATGTTCGCTTTGCATTTGGAATCGGTTTTTATGTTCATAACTTACGTGAAGATAATGTGCACAATGTTGCCAAGCAGGCCATTGATCTCGCCCAGCGTTGAATCATTTGTTTCGCAAATCAATCTCAAAAGACAAGCCTCAGGAGAGTATCCAGATCTGCAAAAGTATTTGAGTTATAAGGTCGGTGAATATTGCATTGAACATATCATGTTAAGGTCATATATAATTTTTCAACTCACTCAACTCACCTTTCTAGCTTATCCCGCAGCATGGCATAGAATGTTTTACGTGTCATGAGCGATAATTCTCGCTTTTGACGTCCCGTCTCCAACTTAGGCGTCTTTTCCGGCTTCGCCTTCGCCGTCGTTGCTGTACTTTTAGTACTCACTGTACAGTTGTCACACTGTCTGCTTTTGGCATTATCAAAGGTGGGATACGTTAGATAGCCATCAGCAAAGTCATTTCCCATCTATTTTTAAGTAGACTCCGATTTGACTTTAATAAAATGACTTAGAACACAAAGTTGCAGTCACTTACCAAAATCGGTGGAAATTTATACACGTGTTCCGGCTGATAGTAATTGAACTCGTAATTATAGGAGAGAAAAACATTCCGATGTGGCAGACTAATGGGCACGGATATGGCCATGAAAATCTGCAATTGATTAGCGTTACAAATCGAATTTGAGTTGTTCTAAAAGCTGACAAGTTACACCATATTCCGAATTCGTGGGATAAAGCAGCGCTGAGTCCACCACAAACGTGGCTGGCACACAAAACAAAAGATCCAAAAGCACAAATGCATTATATCTGAACGGAATAGAGAAAAGTCTATTTGGTAGCCATGAACAAGTCAATTCGACTGTTGTTAATACCGCGACTGGCGTGAAACTGTCGAAATTTGGATCGTTGCTTGAGAAAGAAACTTCCCAGCAGTTGATACCAAGCTGTTAATTAATTACAAAATAGAACAAAGACAATATTATAAATGTGGTCAGAATTTAGGTCAGAAATTGATTGTCAGTTTAATGCCGTTTAAACTATGTGTATTTCTTGACAAGACTGTAGAATGCATAATACAACCGTTTTAAACTAATACTAGTATAAACCAACTCTGTAAACTGTAATCTCTTTAGACCCATGAACAAGCCCGCGAATGATGTTGTATAAAATTTATAAGCACCACACAATGGACACACACATACAAATAATGGCTACATTCGTATCTTAAGTAATTAATACAATTAATGTTGTGTTACTACTCGAACGTTTGTTTTAGGTATACTCCTAGTCGGCGATAATGTTGCTTAATGTGATTGGCGGCTGCTGATGCTGATCCTGTGCATGTGTTTGTTATCTATTGTTGCGTAACTTGCGCTCCTTCCAGGTGGCATACTTCGAATTCGCCGTGCGCAGCAGCATATTCATGTGTTGGGTGAGTGATGAGCGAAGCGGCGAGAGCTCATGCATGGCACGATTCTATAAACAGTTCAGTTTAAAAAAAATAATAGTGTTGTGGAACTGAAACTACTTACCTCGAAAGGCACTAATTTGGCCATTTTAAAGCGTTGCAGTGTTTCGTGCATGCGCTGCAGCTTTGACTCCAACTCTTCGGTGGTAGGTGGAAAGCAGTTCCAAAAGTGTTTCAACAATTCCAACAGCGACAAATATAAATGTCGCAATTCGCGCTGAAAGTCGCGTGGCACAAGCTCTACAAATATAAATAGTATAAATAATTACATGAAGACCCAAAGTGGCATAATATATTAAGCACTTACGTCCTGCCGATTGCTCCTGAAAACCACGCATGAGTGAGCCACCCGGGCTGAGTTCACCTAATGCATTGACTGCTGCCTTGGAGCATATTACGTTACGTTGCGCACTGCGATCCAACCAGGACTCCGAGTTACGCACCAACTTGTACTGTACATCGTCCAAGCCAAGATCATCGTTATGGTTCTCGTACATGTGATTCTGCAGCGGACCATTGAGGTAGCGTTCCACCTTGGACAGCTCAAATTGTTTGCTTTTGTTGCTGGATTGCGGGGTATCGTCGTCGGTGTCAATCGTTGGATCACCAAGATCTTCATAATGTATCTTTTCAATGAGCCGTTGCTTCTTGGCTTGTGACGCATCATTATCATTGACTGCGGTATCGATCGTGTGCTTAGTTCCCTTGCCATTAACGCCATTTGTGTAGCTGGATTGTCCAAGTGGACCGTTTGCCATATTGGTACCGTTAGTCATTGAAGTAGACGGTGCGCTAACATTGGCGCACGTCTTTAACACCATGATGGAATGCTGATTGAAGCGCTTAATCATATTCTGGTGCACAATGTTACCGCTATTCACCACGTTGCGATCACCGGCTACACTGCCGAATCCCTCCTCCAGTGGCACATCCTCAAACTTTTTCAAATCCAGCAATGGATCGCCTGCTCCTTGCTGAACAGCAGCTTTAAGAGCTTGATCATCGATTTTTCCGCATTCGGTAAAGATGTCTTTGGTACCTGCAGTGAGGCGATCCCGATGGAAATAGTGTGACTGGAAAAATTTGGTCCAGAACTCGGACTCCGGCATTTTGGAAGGCACGTTTTCCATGTGTTTACGTTTGACGGCGGGATACGTTTTAAAAATGCAGTGTATAACATCAGAGGTAAGATTGTATTTGAGACCATTACAACCGTCCGTCTGTGGCTTGATGTCAGCCAAAAAGGCACCAGAAACACCTGTAAAGATACGTTGAAAATGAAATGGATTTGAAGAATTTCACAATGTGTTAAAGTCACAAACCTATTTCCTGGCTCTTGCCCATCTTCTTAAGTGCATGATCCTTAGCATGTGTTGCCCAAAATTCATCGCTGGTAAGCACTTTAGTGATGACCAAATCCTTGTATAGCTGTAATAAATTGGGATTCTCCACCAAAATGCGGTTCTTATCCTCCAGATCTTTGTCCACCTTTCGCTTAAAGTTGGGCAACAGCTGCTGAAGCAGCTCCTTGACCTTGTCACGATCAGCAAGCATAGCCGGCTGACCCTGTTGGTTGACAAAATGGAACGTCGAAGTGTTGCCGTCATGCAACACCACCTGTAGCTGCACTTTCGGCTTGCCTTCGGGCGAGATCTTCTGTGCTGCAGAATACCAGTATAGATATTGTGTTTATTTCTTTGAGTATCAGCAATACTAATATTTTACAAACTTTTTATGTCTGCATAGCGATGGGAAACGGTTACGGTATCGCGGTTTTCCGCCATCCACGCCAGACGCTCATTCATCACGTATAGCGTACCATCGCCCTTTTTGTAGCGCACTCCTCCCATCTGTAACAGAACATCTTCGCTGCTTGTGGTCATCGTCGTTGATAATGTGTCAACTTATGAAGCCGGCGACAACGCTCCAAAAATGGCCAAGCCAGTTCACATCAACTTTCCAGACGTCAACCTTCGCCTGCAATATGCAAAGACACATAATGTCATCACAAATTTCATATTCCCACACGTCAATATCTATGAAACCCTTTCCCGAATCGTAATACGCAACATTTAAAAGCCGAAAAGTATAATTCTTGGCTATTTGCAATAGATTGCTAACAAAAACGAACCTCACAGCTTGCTGTAATTGTCAAAGAATCCTATTCACTGTCATCACGCTGCCACCTGGCAGAAAAACGTTGCCAATGATTTGAACGTTGCCAGACCTTTGGAATTCGTAATAGTTCGATCTTTTTCGAATTAAAAATGGTCTTTGTGTATTTTTAAAGCTATAAGAAATACCTTTCATTTTCACAACCTTTTCCCCGATGGATGACGAACAAGCACAATTCACTGTACCAATGAACGCATCAGAACAGGTTGCAAACGTTCTGGCAACTCCATAATTGTGTTGGCGGCAAAAATTTTCACATCCAAATGAAATATACCAATGTTTATTACTTTATTCATGATATACAAATGAAATTCCAACAATGCCTATTTACTTATCTTATTCTACTTTAAATGACATATGTTTATTCACAATGAAATTCTTCATGGTTGTAAGTAGTGTGTACACTATTTACCGTTGCTCTTCATTGGTTTAGTGCCATTATTTTTCACAGTCCGACCTGCGGCTATGCGACCCCTTTTACCTTTGCCATTCTTCAAATCGGGTATATCCCAGGTGAGACGCTCCTCGTAAAATTTAATTACTATTTGTGGACATATGACGTTGGCCAGATTGGCGGGCATTAATTCCTGTTGATCCGAGTTCTTAAATGACATCAAAAACATTAGCTTTCCGCACGTCTTGGTGGCTCCAATAATTTTCAAAGCCTCCATTTTTCGGTCAAATCCAAATGTTGTATTATCTTCATCTTTTAATGACTTGTTGCGTTGAAAAAGTTTTTCCGATGCGGATTTTACACGCTTTTTCGATTGGGCTTTCATTTTCTCACATTTCTCAAAAGCAGCTACCAAATCTTTGCAGTATAGATGATCAATCGGCTCCCAAGTATTTTGTTCGCGTGGATATCCCTCCCATTTAAGGTAGTATTCAGTGACTCCATTAACAACACGTTTCTTTTCTATACGTTCAACAAAGTACTGTTCCTCCATTCTTAACGAATTGTATTTGACTGCGTACTTTTATTAATGGATTCTTAACGTGAGGATTTAATTTTTGGCTCCCCTCACTCTGTGGACTTTCTCATATATGTATGTATGTATATGATTCGCATAAGAGTATAAAAGCATAGTGTTCTAGTGTTGGAATAGTCACCAAAATTGGCAACGCCATTGTTACAAAAGTAACATATTTAAATAGTGAAATGCATTTGGATGATTGAAAATTGTTTGTGATACGTATTTTAAAAACAAAACAAATCAGTAAATTAGAATTTTAGAAATGGATTTATTTAAGTGTTCGGATATATATTTGGTTTCTTGTCATCTGTAAATATAAATTTTTATTATATATGTAGAGGTGAAGTGGAGTTCGATAAAATTATGAGCTCATAAGTTCTGAAATAAAAGCAAATAATCAATTCCATCACAGCTTAATCGGATCAATTATCGTCGCTGCATTTTTGATTTGAATAGAATAAGCATACCCTTCTCCGTACTTTTTCCTCTCTCTATATCACTTGCTGTCAAATAACAAAAGCACGCCGCAATTCGAAAAGCCGGTTGTTAATAAAGGTGCAGAAACATCGATGCCAAAATCGAAGTATCGATGTTTTAGAATTTTTTCAAAACATCGATATTTGTTCTTGACTTAACATCGATATCTCCAAACCTCGATGTTTCTGCACCTCTAGTTGTTATTGTTGTTTAAAATAGCTTACATACATATACATTCATATATACGCACATATAGCAAAAACTTACACATGCTGAGTATACACATACATAGGTATATTTACAGTAAAGATTCTAAAAAATATATATACGTATGGCTTAATCATATGTACATACATATGTATGTATGTACAAAATATCCATATGAAATTCGAAATTACAGTCGAGAGGTTTTCATGTCAAAATGAAATTAAAAATCACCCCGCACAACAAATGTGTATTAAACACGTTGTCTCAAAAAACAATAAATATCGAAAGCAATAAAAGAAAAATACATATTCATATTGAACAATAAACTTTAGAATTATTTACATACATACATATGTATGTATGTATGTATATACATTTGGAGTTTCACATAACGGGATCATATGTTTTGTCAAATATTTTATTTTAGTACAGTATGTTCTTTAAAGTAATTAACCAATGCTATCTTATCAATATTTTTGCCGGTTTAATCTAAACATACACAGTCACTTATTCATACATACATACATACATATGTACATACATATATGCTTACAAACAAATTATTGTGGGTGCATTCATTTGTAAGCAAA
This sequence comes from Drosophila sp. st01m, assembly GCA_018901795.1. Classification (NCBI taxonomy): domain Eukaryota; kingdom Metazoa; phylum Arthropoda; class Insecta; order Diptera; family Drosophilidae; genus Drosophila; species Drosophila sp. st01m. Next base: position 703,551 of record JAEIFG010000334.1, read on the forward strand.
CGTATGTTTTCTGAAGTTAGTTTATTGGGAAAATGACTCATTGCGAAACGTAGCCACAAATGCTCCTATCCCTATTACTATTCTCACACTCATTGTTGTTACTCATTCTCCGTAGCTAAGAGCTAAGAGCTTTTTCGAAATTAAATTTCACAACTGCCAGCTATAAAAGAGTGCAGACCGGCAAACGGAACTTCAGTCCTCTACGACCACAACAAGTGAAAGCAGTAGCATTCGCCATCCATTGGCTTTGTTCTCTGCCTCCCACACACAATTCAACTGATAATCAACAACAACTAAGCGTGTGCCTTTTAAAATTCAACCAAAATGGCGCAAACTATTCAGATGACCAACGAGCAACTACATGCGCTCATCGAAGCCGTCCGTCAATCTGCTGTCACTGCAGCTGGCAGTGCTGTTGCCACCAATGCATCAACAACTTCAAAGACCAAGGGCAGCTTCAGCAATTGCACACACAGATTTGGCGGTGCTCGCAGTCATGACGAGGTCGAGGAGTTCATTACCAACATTGTCACCTACAAGGAGTTGGAAGACATCAGCGATGAAAACGCCCTCAAGGGCATTTCGCTACTCTTCTATGGCATCGCCTCAACCTGGTGGCAGGGCGTTCGGAAAGAGGCCAAGACTTGGAACGACGCTATCGGTCTCATCCGCGAACATTTTTCGCCCACGAAGCCTGCCTACCAGGTGTACATGGAGTTCTTTGAGAAGAAACAGGGAGATATCGTCGCCATTGACACATTTGTAGTCGAGAAACGTGCACTACTTGCCCAGCTTCCCGAGGATCGCCACAATGAGGAGACTGAATTGGACTTCCTCTACGGCCTCTTGAATATCAAGTACCGTAAACACATTCCCCGCCAGGGCATCCAAACATTCCGTGACCTACTCGAACAGGGACGCGTCATCGAACATAACAATCAGGAAGATGAGGCTGCATCCACGGGCCCGCAGCGTGGCGCCCGCCGTGTTGATCGTTGCACCTACTGCAACTTCCGTGGTCACACGTTCGAGAGCTGTCGGAAACGCCGTCAAGCCAGGGATGCTGGAAACGACGAGGAGTAAACGGCAACACACACGCAATTCTCTGTATCGTGACATCATCGGTATCGACAAACAGCAGCAAGAACATCAAAAGCATACGCAGAGTGCACATTGAACCGCTGACGTCACGATCCCAACAACAACAATTCAAGTTCACTACGCCACGTCGGTCACACATTGACAAGAACGAGAGAAAAGACGACTACGACGAAGAAAGCACCATTAGCTTTTAGTTAAGTTCACTTCATTCTCTCATTCTCCGCCAAGTGGCGTGCCGACAAGCAGAGCAGAGCTTTCATCAACAACTCATTCAAACAACTTTACGCTGCGCCTGCGGCTATTTATGGCTATGATCGCCAACTATGGAATCACTTTTGTGATATTTTTCACACAACCAATTTCAATCGGTAAACTAAGTTTACCAAATCTCGAGTGGCAGGGAATGGAAAGAAAAGTGGCGCACGCATTTCGCTCCTAGACCAAAGCTCTGCGTTTTGATACAGCTCAGCAGAGCAGCGACGCTTTGTCGTGTACAACACCCGGCATCGGTTCTTACGGACTACAGCCGATTTTGCACGCGTCAGGTGTCGTTGCCTCTGCTAGGTCTGCGTCGACGCAGAGCTTACGGTCGTGATGAGTGTTTCGTGCATCCCTCTTTTTCCCATTTTTTTGCTGCTCAAAACCCGCTGTCTTGGCCTAGTGTCGGCGCAGTGCGGATGCAATGTATACGAGGTAATGCATTAGGTTGCATTACTCGGCCGTTAAGTTGTGTTCGGCTTCTGCGCGGATCCTTAGTCAATGCAGCAAAAAAACCGCCAATAGTCATTGGTGCAGTTGCTCTTGTGCGATGTATGTTCTTGGCGCAGCTCCAGGTTGTGTACAGAGCGCAGAAAGCAGCATCATTGCAGTGTGTTTTGATGCACTGCAGAGTTGTTGCTTGACGTTCCTGTGCCCGGCCTGAAGTTGTGGCCACCTGAACATACGTCTCTCGCAATAGGAGCTGCCTTCGATTGACTGTTGGCAAAACCAAAAATTGTCTAAAGACAATTTTGATTAAAATCAAATATATAAACGATTTTTTCGTTAAATATTTTGAGATAAATATTGCACTACGATGGCTATGATGTCGCCATTCGTGCAATTGGCACGCTAAATTGTCTTCGGCTGCTGCTCCTTGGAGCAACACTATGCCTTGCAAGCATTAGGCACGTCAGCATTTTTCATACACCCAAGGGTTTTCGGATTCGTCGCTTCTCAGCCGCTCCAGCTTTTTGCGTCTGCCCTAAACCCACCACATTGTAAATCCAATCTCTTGTGTAGAATCCATACGCGCGTAGTACCACCCACATCGGTATCCATTGGCCTTGTGTGTTTAGCGTGCCAGCAATTGGAGCATTGGCCTCACCAGCGCTATAACAATCTTGGCCCGCATTCCCCGATGACAACCCAGTGCGCACCCTTTGCCATTGGCATGATCATTATGCTGGGGGGCTTATGGATGACCACATGAGTTTGCGATAAGCAGGATTAATTGTAAAGACTGACTCAGAAAAAACAACCAAAATACAATATTTATAAACAAACCAAAAATCTATTATGGTTTTAATTAATTTTTTGAGACGGGCTGGGTGGGATTTTCTTTATTTCTGAAACAGCACGAGAAGAACGCCGAAGGAACAGCAAAATTGTAATGCAGAAGACAATCCCAACATCAACCAAATAATTATAGCTCATTAAATACAAATAAATAAATACACATATATTTTCTAATTTTGTCTTTTCTTTTAGATATATTACCATTTAATTGTTAAATGAATATAGCTCTAGGTTTTCTCCACTCATTAACGAATGCCGAACTCCAATACCAAAAATGTATTTCTTAAAAGACAGCTTTGAATATTTTAATCTAACTATAATTACATATGTACAACACCTTAACTCAATCATAGCCATTCGGTGTTAGGGTCAGACTTATTGTGATATTAATAATATTGAATTTTATTTTCTTGTACGTTCTACGATTCGACCGCGCTCTAAGAGATCGCGAAATGATTTGACTTCATGCCTTGGTATATGTTCTCTGTACTTCTGTTGTATAAGACTGTAGATAAAATCCAATTCTGTCTCCTCATCATGTCGTCCCGCTGGCAGTTTGGCTAACAGAGCGCGCTGTTTGCATATGAATGCATCGATCACTTCACCGGACAGCTGCCTTGTTTCGAAAATCTCCATGTAGACTTGATAGGATGGCTTTGTGGGTGAGAAGTGATCCCGAAGCAGTTGCAGAGCTTCTTCCCAGGTCTTTGCATCGCGTCGCACTCCCTTCCACCACATAACCGCAATGTTGTTGAATAGCAGTGAAATACCCTTCAAAGCGTCTTTATCACTGATCCCCTCCACCTCTTTATATGTCTCCACCGCCGTTATGAACTCATCGACGGCGTCATGATCGCGTTGCCCACTAAATCGAACTGGGCAATTGCTGAAGCTACCCTTCGATCGTTGCTCTGCTTGCTCATCTTTCTGCGGAGCCAAAGATTTTATAGTTTCGATGAGTATGCGAAACTGTTCATCCGACAACTGCGTCATTCTCTGGAACAGGGACTCAATTCAATATAAATAAACGCACACACTGCGAAAACGTACTGACTCGCTGCTGACAACTGAAAAAACTGTTCAAAATAATTGCCAACGCAAGCTTTTTCTCGTTGTGAAATCATAAGTCATGTTAGCTGTCTGAGTAAAGAGAGAAATCAGAGAAAGCTTTCGAGTTCGAATATTCAAAGACCCGGTATTTGTTTCTCTCGTTTTTGTGATTCATTTTATTTCATATACATATGTATGTACATCTATATGAAGGTCTGCCCGTACATGCATATGTGCATACATTGATCGATTAAAATAATCAAATATTTTGCTGTTTATGCATACGAATGCATGTTTATAAATAGTGCAGGTTGCCGCGGTGCATTCAACCACTAAGCTTAGTGATTCAACTGAAATATGTGCCTTCTCACTTCAAATTTAAGGTATCGGCTTTTTTGTATATTTTCTATCGCAATGATTTTGTCTCCAGAGAGCGCCACCACAATAACAATAGCAACAGGTTTGTTGTTAATTTAAAACGGAAAATTTCGTGCGGTATTTTAGATAAAATATGAGAAAATTTTTCAGAGTTTTCCTCTGAGTTTTTAGAATAAAAGAATGAATTTCTCTTTCCGAGCTTTGACTGGTTCAACACCTTAATTTTATCTTATTCTGAATTATTAATTTTCAGAATTCAATTAGTTAATTGAAAATTTACTGCAATTTTAGCAATATTAATGTTCTAAAACTTTAAAAGCTATCGACTGATTTAGTTTAAATCTGCCGAGCTTTTTAAATTGTACTTGATTACTAGGGCTACAAAAATGGTATCGGTATCGTCTGGGACTGCGCAGTACAACAGGGTTGCTCTGCAGCAAAAGTATCGTTATCGGACGGTCGTATTTTTGTTATGCTGTTGTTGTTGTTTAGCAAAAATGGATCAACAACTACACCGTCTGACGGATCGTCAATATTCGGAAGTGGAAGGCTTGCTACAGGTAAGCAGCATATTACTTTCATTGATAGCACTATGAACTCAAGTGTTTCGATTATTACAATGCCCGTCTTTTTCATCCGTCTTCGTCTGCCCACTCACGCGAACGCACCCACTCTCAAAACACCAACACACTCACACACATATGCGACATACAAAAACATGCACACATATACACACACATGCGCTTCTCGCCGCAGGCTATGGACATGCCGAGCTCAGACCACGAAGAAATTGAGTCGGAATCGTGCCGACTTAGCCGGTATAATTTTGCGAACATGTATGAGGGACGTCAGCGTTGCTACACAATGCCGCATGTACCCCCCGCGCCGCCCTCCACACCAACGCTGCTAACGTCCAACGGGAACAGCAACGGCAACTGCAGCGCCATTGGCAATGGAACTGGCAATGGTAATGGCAATAGCTCCAGCTCACCCACCGCCAGCCTGGTGGCCGATAATCAAATCAATCATTTTATCTATGTAAAAAATGGCAAAAACCTGCGTCGAGAATCCCGCTGCGTTGACACGGAATTATCCAAACTGTTTAATGTGGTATCCATCACGAATCGTCTAACGGCCATCAAGAATCGCTCGCACAAACATCAGCTGGCCGAGAGGGGTATTATAAATGCATCGCGAACAATATCCAAATTGCATGGCGCGACAAAGATATTTAAGATCCATCGGGATCCTAAGGAATTCCTGCGTGAAACAGACGAGGATTCGGTATCGGCACCCGAATACGATGAGGAAGAGGAGGACACACGCTTCCGATTTTTCCGACGCACACGACACTCACGACGGCACTCGTATACGCGTATGGAGCGTAAATTTGCACGCTTCGAGCATCACGAGCGAATGGAGACGATTGTTGATAGCTTCGATGCGGCCATGAGTTTCAATGATGCAGATACCTGAGGGGGTGCAGCACCTGCAGAAGCAGCAGCAGCAACAACAACAACAACAACATCAACAACAACAAAAGCAGTAGCAGCAGCAGCAACATCCGCATCCTCAGTCGCCGCCACAGTCGCAGTTGCGAGTAACAACAACAACACCACAGGCACGGGCTGAGTGCGAAACCAATGTGATGAATGTGAATTTCAACTAAATTATTTTTATTACTACTACTATTATTACGATTATGATTACCGATTACCGAACTGTTCTCTCCATACATTTAGTTTTCTTTTTGCGCTGATTGCCGTCGCGTCTTGACGCCGCCATTAAATATGGCCCAACAACAAATGATGGGCAAATTTATGCAGTGGCTCAAACGCAGCGCAGGGCGAGCATTTAGTTTTTAGCTTAGTTCTTACAAAAGCCTATGTGTTGGCCATTGTGCGTCCGTTCACAACAGCAACAACAACAACAAACTGCAACAAAATGAGCACAATGTCTAGTATTTGATTGTTGTTTTTTGACTGAACGAACGCACAGTGAAACCAATCAAACGATTCCAATAAATGCACAAAGTAATGTGTTGTATTTGTGAAGACAGACGTACATTGTAATTTTCTTCTTCATCTTGGATCTACATATTTAAGTAATTGTTTATATAACACCGAAATACGATATATTGTTGTGATCTTATACATATATGAATGTATATGCAAAAACAACATAACAAACCGTCTAAGAATTCAATTTGTACAATACAAGATTTTTTTTTGCAATCAGACTATTTAACAAAACATCAACTATATAATAGTGCAATCCTGTGGAAATTCTATGGAAATGTCACAATCAAACAATTTCTTGTAGAGAACATCCTCATAAATTATAATGTGTTTAATAACAAATATTTGGTTAGTTTATTCTAATTTGTTTAAACATTTGTTAGCCAGTTGGATATTATCTGATGGACAAATGCAAATGCTTGGATTTCATATCTTCAGATAAGAAATAACAATATTAGTCTTGGGTAAAGTCTGTTTATTCAGGCATAATACATCGGAAGAATTAAAACAACTATATCATAACTACATAGTTCCGGGAACCGGTTAAAGCTTTTAAAGCCCCAAAACAATAACATTAACAGTATTTATCGTAATAATCTATTTGATTCTAATTACTAATTCGAGTAATGTCAGAATTTTAACTAATTAGATGCGCTCCTTAAAGAAGTTGTCCATTAGATTCCCTTCGAGCTGCGCTGGATCTGTCACCGGCATTTGACAGACCCGATCGTGGCAAATATAAACTGTTGTCTTTCCATTGACCATTTTAAATTTGCGCTGCACGCGCTGGTTGCACGCCTCGTCCGGATGCTGTGGATCACAATGCACTATAATCATGCCGGGTATATAGAACTTGCGACAAATTTCCACAAATCGTCGTGTGTCTGGGGAATCTGGTCCTACCACTGCCACCAAATCCAGACCGTGCTCGTGCAAGAGCAACGCCGACAGCATCTCGGGCAGGGCATGTCCAAAGGGCGACACATCAGCAAAGTAATTGAGCAGCTTCGAGGCACGCTTCAAATACGCATCCTCATCGTAATAGTGCGATAGAATTGTGAGATTTCTAGCAGCGACGCTGTTGCCACACGGCTCTGCACCGTCATGATCTGCAAAGCGATTAAAGTTATATTGGAGCTTGACATCTACAAAGTGTTTTTGGGCAAACCTTCTTTTAGTCTAACAATGACATTGGGCGCGTTCTGTTGCGAGAAGAAATAAGCACCATTTTGTTCATCCCAGAAGAGTCTATCCTGCGTCTCCTGCAGCTCCTTTGCCCATCGCAGAGCACTCATGTCCAGGGATGCCTTGTAGTAGTCAAGCAATCCTTTTATCAAAAAGGCATAGTCATCCAGAAAACCTTCAATGCGTGTACTGAAAATGATATATAAGCTTATTATAAATTATTACTCAATATTTTTTGAGACCCTACGTATTCTGCTCCAGCGTGTCATCCTTGCCACCAGCTCCATAGCAGGAGCGCAAGAGCAGACCCTGATCTTCGTCGTAAAGATTCGTGCGGAGGAACTGCAGCAGCTCCTTAGACGTCTGCAAATACGCATCACGCTTGCTGGTGCCACAGTTGGCGAGCTTGGAGAGACCTGATAGCACCAGGCCGTTCCAGGCACATATGATCTTAGTGTCCAGATGCGGTCGTGGACGCTGATCCCGTATCGTGTGAAGTATGTCATTGGCTGTCTTCAGTAATTCCTTTAGTTGCTCTGGCTCCAAATTGAAATTCGCACAGGTGTCGTCCTCGGTGCCTCGCACTATGAGTATATTCTTGCCCGTAAGATGTCCATGCGGATCACTTGACAAAGGCACATTGCCGGATGGCTTCATATCATAGTGGAAGGTATAAACTTCAAACACGCGTTCCGGGGTGACATCATTAAAGCGCGTCTTGTGCGCAGTAAAGGCATCCATCACTTCTTGCCAGGTCCAGGCATAAAAGGCGCCCTCCACTTTCACAGTGTCCTTGTGCGTGGGCAACGAATCGGCATCTTCGCCGGCATAAAAGCCACCAGCCGGATGACGCAAGTCCTTTATCAAGTACTCATAGATTTTATCCGCATAGCCCAGAAATTCTTCGCTTCGTGTTAGCTTGTAGCCATTAGCATAGGCTGCCATCAGTTGTCCCTGATCATAGAGCATCTTCTCGAAGTGCACATTATGCCAGTCCCGTGTGGTGGCGTAGCGAGCGAATCCGCCAAAGATGTGGTCATTAATGCCACCACGGCCAATATGATCGAGCGTTTGCAGTACCATATCCAGCACGTCCACATCTTTGCTGACCAAATAGGCGTGGAACAGAAAATTCAGACGAGGCACCTCTGGAAATTTCGGCTCACGTCCAAAGCCACCGTGTTGCTGATCGAAGCGTTGCTTGTGGACGCCCAACGCTTCCGTGAGTTTAGCCTCGGCGCTGCCAGGTTCAAAAGCAGCTTCTCCGACAGCTGCAGCATTTTGATTGGTCAACATGGCCTCCAACAGAGAAGAGCCCGCCTTCAGAAGTGATTCACGATCCTCTTTCCACTTCTTGGCTATGGACTCCAGCACCATGGAGAACGACGGCATGCCATAACTGTGCCAATCAATTACCAATTAAGATTTTTCAGTTTGGAATTTCAATGGGATTTGTCTTACCGCGGCTTAGGCGGAAAATATGTGCCTGCTGCGAGTGGTGCCAGATCAGGAGTTAACCAGACACTCATTGGCCAACCGCCGCTGCCTTTGGACATGAGCAGGAACTGCATGTATACCTTGTCAATGTCGGGACGCTCCTCTCTGTCCACTTTGATGTTCACAAAATGTTTGTTCATCACAGCTGCGGTGTCCGCATTTTCGAAAGATTCATGCTCCATGACATGACACCAATGACAGGTCGAATAGCCCACAGACAGGAATATTAACTTGTTCTCTTTACGTGCGCGTTCAAATGCCTCCTCACACCACGGATACCTGGAAAGCAATACCGCAACTGATGTCTGTTCACCCACCTCTTGAATCTTTGGAGTACTCACCAATCGACGGGATTGTGTGCATGTTGCAGCAAGTACGGCGACTTGGATGAAGCTAATCTGTTACTGTGTTTTGGCAATTGCGCCTTTGTTTCACTGCCCGTAGCCATGCCACGAAACAGGTGCTTTGTTGTTGCTGCTGTTGTTGTTGTTCTGCTGCGCTTTAAAAAGTGCCTTTGCTTTCAATTTGAGTTGAACGACTTTAATGTAATCCACATGTTTATAAACTTACTCGTCTAACAGCCAAATACGTTGCGATTGTGTTTGTGGCGTTGTTAATGCCAAAGCGTTTCTTATCCAGGTAGATTGGCAGATTGTTTTGCCTCTCAACATAGCAATTTATTGATAATAAACATATATATATATGTATATATATATATGTAGAGTGGGGATTTCTAGTTCAATGTGCTTAATAAGTTCACTCGTTCATTTTATCAGTCGTGAACTAGATCGGTCACATAGCTCTTAGTTGGTCGGTTGTCATGACCGATGGAATATAAATAAGTTATTTTGTTCACCTGATATGATTTTACATTCACTTCCTAGTTGAAAATTTTATTTAAAGCTTATAATTAGAATTAAAATAAATGTATATTTTAATTTTTTTCAAATATTTTTCATTTAGATTTGTGTTTTTGGCTTAAAATTACATATGCAAATATAATAATAAGATGAATATAAAGAAATGATTTAGAAATATGTAATTGTAATTAGAAAAAAAGTTAGTATAAGAATTTAATGACTCCAGTGTTGAAAAAGATAAATATTTAGAAAGCAATGTTTCAAGAAAAACTGAATAAGTTCATTCGTCCAATTCCATGAGCCGTTCATTTGAACTTCATCAGAACTAAGCGAGCCAATTTTAAAACTTACCCGGACAGTGTTGACTAACGTTGACTTACTTGCCGCTGAATTCAAAATGAAGTATACGTTGATATGTTCGCTAAATTTAAAACGCAGCGCAGTTCACATATAAATTGTTTTAAAATTTTTATTAATGCATATAGTTTATCTTTGCTTTGATAATTATGTAAAAAATTGCTTACACATATTCGGTTGATATATTTATATATAGTATATATAGATTAACCTACTTGCTAGTTGAAAATCACAAATGAACATAAAATATTTATACATTATAGTGTGTGGTTGTATTTAAGCACATCGTTAAGTTAATACACACCCAGACCGCGGGGGATGCAGCAATGCAGCAGTGCACAATTCACAATGCACAATGCACAATGCACAATTCTCACATACGACTCTCAACTTTGAGTTGACAGCAAGGAAAATTGTCCAGCAGCAGCAGACGCGCTTTATTAACAATCGCTTTGGACGAGCGCATCGCTGAGCGAGCACAACTGCTCCTCGCTGCCCTTGATTCTGTCGGCCAGGTCGCGTGCATCGGCAATGAGTTTGGCCTTCATGTTGATAAAGTAATCATAGTCGGCGCACATGTCGGCACTGAGATGTTTGCCGAATAGCTTTGCAATGCTGCTGCCACGCCTATCGATGTCCGCCTTGAGGCGTTGCGCCTCCTCCAGTTGCTCGTTGAGGCGTTCGCGTTTCGCTTCCAGCGTGCTCTGTAATGTGAAATAAGTCAGTTGTATGATAGTTGATGATGTTGGGAATGTTGAGTCTCAGTTTTCACCTTCTCCTGCTGACTGCTGGGTGGACGCACCTCCAGACTGCATTCGGTTTGGGCCAGGCGCTCGGACAGCGATAGCAACAGACTGGTTATGTGACCCACATCATCGATGTAGGTGCGGAACTTGGACGCTTCGCTGGGACGTACCTTCTCCGTTAGCTTGGCCAGCAGATCCAGGCCCAGTTTATCATTGGTGGCGCACTCCTCGCCAATTGTTCGCTGCTCGCTCTTCAAGGCGACAATTTTTTGGTTCAACTGCTTGATCAGCTCATCCTGCAACAGATAAGATTAGATAAGAGACTTAGCAACGGATTCCAGTGACAACTTTACATTTGGGATTACTTACCAGCTTCAGCTTGATTAAATTCGTGGCTCCCGCCTCGCCTTCGGTCGCGTCATCCTTCAGCTGCAGCTCCGTTGTGGATGCCACTGTCACGATTGTGCTGCTCATTTCACAGATTTCTATTGAGGATGCCTTCATGCGCATCAGCGTCGAGGTGCCCACATCTCGCTTGGCCGGACGCAGCGGCACATTCGGATTGTACAAATTGCTGACGTACTGCGTCGTGGGCTTATACATTTTTGGTGTCAAGATTTCGATGAGCTTGTCGTTGGGCGCCAGCTGTTTGAGCAGCTCCATGGCCAGCAACTCATATTCCAGCTCAATGGCTTGACGCTGTCGTGGCTGCAGCGTTGTTCGCGTCTGCTGCTCCTCCCGTGTCGCCACCAACTCATTGTCCAACAGATCCTCCTCCGTCTGGCAGGCCATGTCCGCAGTGCTGGGTGCGGCATTCACCATAAGTACGAGTTCACTGCGTTGTACCAGCTTCAGACTGTCCATATTGATATCTCTGGGAGAGGCTGGCGCAGACTCCAACTCCTGCTCATGGGCTGGCTCCTGCTCTTGCTCCTGCTCCCGATCCTGCACCTGGCTAGGCGCTGGACTTGCCGGCAGCTGTTGCTCCTCCCTGGGACTCTGCTGCGTTGGCTGCTTGGCATAGCCACTGAGGAGGCCAGTGTCGCAGAGATGCGCGGACATGAGCTGCGACTGCAGCTGTGTGATCTTCTCAATGTTCTCCCGCAACGACTCCTGTCGACTCACGGGCGGCGGCTTCGCTGACGTCGTGCTGATCAGCTCGGCACGAAAGATGTGCGCCTCGGGATTATGATTGGCGTTCACTGGACTGCACTCGAGGGAGCTGTTGCTCAGGCTGCAGTCGGAGGTGGCCGGCGAGAGGCGTGATGGAGTCGACGTCGACGTTGGCGTTGGCGTTGGTGTCGATGGCAGCGGCATCACTTCCTCCAGCGTCGTTTCGAGGTCATGGACAACCTGCTTAAGATCGACATGTGACTGGGACATGAAATGCGTGGGATCATTCAACGATCTCTGCTGCTTCACGTCATACGATTGAGATCGCGTAAATTGAGGAGCTGGCGATCTGCTCTTGTTGTAGGCGTGGCCAGAGGCGGGCAATGAGAACCGTTGTTGTTGCTGCTGCTGCTGCTGCTGATGCTGCTGATGCTGCTGTCCATAGATCATTGCGTAGGCCGTGTTATTGCCATTGCCCACAGCTGTGGGCGTGGCATTCGTGGGCGACTTTGCTGCGAGGTTATTGTTGGAGCCATAACGCATTGCCACCACATCCCCCGGGGAACTGGGCAGCGGCTTTGCTGGCTGCTGCTGCAACTTCACGCCCAGCGGCAACACATCGGGCAGATTGTTGGGCAGCTTCAGTTTGGGAACTCCGACGCCGTAGCTGGGCCTTGAATGTGCCACCAGGTCCTCATTGGAGGTCAGCGTCAACTTGTAAATGCCATGATCCGGATCCGTGTTGTTCAGCTTCTCCAGGCTCTGTCGCGGCAGATACGAGGCCTTTGAGTTTGATCTGCAAGCAATAAACAAATGGGTTGACATTTAAGATTTAACAGACATAAGGTAAATAGGTGACATATGCTTTTGGGATGGGATGAATTTATTAAAGTGATTATGAAAAGTCTAGAAGTTATCCGCATGGAATTAAAGCTAAACTGAAAACTTACTATAACTATAGCTAAACAAGAATTGTAAATAGTCTTCGAACAGTTGGAAAATATCATCAAAAGACTTTTTGAAATTTGAGCATAATAAATGTTGGATATATTATAAAGTAAAGCTTCAGATCCAGAGAAAACCACAAGGAATTATGTGGCGAATAACAACAGGACACAATCTGATAAACGTTTACAATTGAAATCAGGAAGAGATCGGTGGAGATTTATTTGAACATTCAACTGTGGATGTTGTAATCCGAGAAGAATCAAAACAAACTAAAAACATTGTCAACGAAGCAAATGTTGATGCAAATACAACAGCTGAGATTAGTTGGAAAAGTCTAATAAGCATATGAAATTGCATTTAAGCCCTACCCACAACCGTCTAGCAAATGGCAATTGTCAGTTGTCATTGCCTTGTCAGTTGCCAGATGGAGTGGAGGGATGTGGCGATGTGGAGATGTGGGGTCATCTGTGTGGGGTCATCGGCAGCTCACGCAGGCCACGATTTGCCAGTTAAGAGCAAACATTATGCAAATGCGGGCCATAATCTAGACGGAGGCGGCTAATTGAGTCCTCAATGGTGGCTCGAATCCCAGCAATAAGCTGAGCACACACATGAGACATTGAGACATTGAGACATCACATCTCGCAGTCAGCACCCACATGGCGAAAGTGGTTGCACGATAAAAGCAACAAAACTAAAAGAAATTATAATAAAAACAGCAACAGCAAAAAGTATCATACTAAACGAAATAAACAAAAGATACAAAAAACACAAATCCAAAATTATTCTGTGCACGATGCGGAGACAAGACATTTTGTTCGTACGAGTATTAAAACAGTTTTCGAGACAAAACGAAAGTGAAATGTTTACAGTGCAATTATAAAGAGTTTTATGTTTCAGTTTTGAATCGGTTTAGTCAAAAGACGAGCCTCATTTTATTGTGCAGCGCGTATGACGAGCAGCAGAAGATGGAGGAGGAGACGACAACGTTGTTTCGGATGTGTCGACAACTTTCAAAAAGTGCTAAGCTAATTTTGAAATAAGCGCGATTTTTTTGTTTGTCTTGGATTGGCCACCCCCAGTTAGCCTTAGACAATAGGGTGTTGCCTCTAACGGTTTGTGTGCAGTTTTTACTATGCTCGTAGATACATTTGTATCTTTTATAAGCATATTATACTCGTATGCATATGAATGTGTCAAAAGAAAGCCGAGCAAAGAAATGCTGCATAAATTACGAGCACATTTAACTCGCTTACATCAGCGAAAACAGCTGTTGTGAATGTATCTGCATCTGTAAATGTGTTTCTTTAGCTGTATCTGTATCTGTATCTCGTGTATAAGCGGGTTCCTTTTGTCTAGTTCCCAACGCCTCACAGTTTGATTATGCCAGCTTCTTCACTTTCTTTCGCCACTTTGAGGCGGATAGCGGGGGCAGGCGGCATGCGGCAAGCGGCAAGCGGCATCCACTTGTTGCTCCTCTTAATCACTTCCGTTCGCCGCCTGGCTGTTGAGTAATCTGCACTCTCAGTGTGTAAGTTTTTTTTGTGTGTGTCTGTCTGTCTGTGTGTGTTGCCAATTTTGTCATGTTTATTGTTTCAGTTTTTTTGTTTGTTGCCTTTGGCCAACAAATATGTTCAATTTGCATATTACAGCAGAGATGTTGCTGCCGTGACTGACACTGTCGGCAGAAGGTCTGGCAAAATTCACAGATGCCCCTCGCCCCTCGCCACTCCTCCCCACCCCCCCCCCCCTTCCACCCTTTAACACCACATAGCATAGAGCTGAGTTTTTGGTAAATATCATATTGTATATGTTAAATTTAAGCTGGTCTACTTTTTAACACATTTTCTTTCTTAGTTTTAGACATGATGACATGATATGGTTAGAAATTAGTATAGATGTAATCAAAATAGCTTAGCATAACTTTGGTTTTTAAAAATAATAACTATATATAAATATAAAGCTAAAATATATTTAACTATTTTCAAAGTGAACTTGAAAGTTAACAAATCTTGTCAAACTTTAAGAAGTCTCTACTATAATACGTATCTTAAATAAAATATAAGCATTTAAGCTTCTGTCTATTTAAGAATTAATAAAAATATTATTTTCGAGCTACTATTTCATTAAGAATTAAATTGGTCAGGATCGATTTTAATCAAATTTATACTATCTATGAAAATCTGTAAAAATAGATTTTAGAAAATTAAACTCTATGATTAAAGAACAATATATGTTAAATATGGATTCGGAAATCTCTGTTTAGCTAGATATTAATCAAAGTGCTTTAATAATAATTTAATTATTCACCACTTAAGGCAATCCATGAGATCCATAGAAAATGTTGTATATATAACCAAAACCATATCCATATCTATTCAATTGGAGCAGATTGAGCAATAGCTGACATAAGTTCCACATTTCCGATTCAAATGGGGAGAAAATTACACCCGCAATGATATTTGGATTATAATACCTTGATTTATGGCAAATTGTTTTTGGCTTTCTTTGTATCGAAAAAGGTGGAAAAAAGCTGTTGTATAAGACGCATTTTTTCTCTCCTAAATACTTATAAGCCATGGCCAAAGTCAAAGACAAATGCCACAAAGAAAGGGCCAATGAAATGCTTGGCTGACTATCATAGTCTTGGCCTGGTCAATAACATTTCCATTTCCATACAATTAACGCATTTCTGTTGCTATTGATTTTGCTGTTGCTGTTGTTGTTGTTGTTGTTGCTGTTTTTATTTTTGTTTTGATTTTGGCCACATTTTGGATATTTTGGCTATTTTGGCTATTTTGGGGCGCTGGTTATGTGATGCAAATTATGAATACCAAAGAGCAGATTTTGATAAATTGTCTGGCCTTTTGTTTTGCTTGTTGCATAAGAGCATCCCCAGCCCACAGCCCCTGCCCCTTGTCTACAACTCCCCTCTCTTTATCCATCTCTTTATCCATCCCTGATAGCTATCAGTCGATGGATGAATAGTTTATTATTAAGTATTTCAGCTACTTCTGTGGGTTCAGTGTCCAGATTGCGAACTGTGCTGTCAGCTGTTTGTCGCCTGCCACCAAATGCTGCAAGTTCCAGTTGGCTTTGGTCAGTGGCCTCTGCGTGGCGCGTTGTGCGTTGCGTATGCAACATTGGCGCCGTTGCACTATAATTTTTGATTCAGCAGTGTAACAAGCTGCAATATGTTGCTGCCAGCAACAACTTCAGCCTCCCCTTCCCCCTGGATCAGCCCCTGCCTCTGCTGTTGCTGCTGTTGTTGTTGTTGTTGTTGTTGTTGCTAGTGCTGACTAGTTTTCTTTGATAGTAAAAGTATTTTATTTAAATATGCCGACGTCGCTGGCGACGCATGGAAATCACGTTTTTAACATCTTGTCTCAACATTGAGCCAAAAAAAGTCAGCTAAAAAGAAGGCGAACAAATGTTCGCTGATGTTGTGGTGTTGCTTGTTGTGCTTGTTGTTTTCGTTGCTGCTGCTGCTTGTTGTTGTTGTTGTTGTTGTTGAAAACATAAACATCTCAGCCAAGCTCAGTCAAAAAGAAAAAATAAGAAAAAAAACTGAAAACTGAAAATAAAACCGGATTGAACGCGTCGCACACATTTTCACTTGCCGCAAAATGACGTCAAGTCCAACATAAACAGATGGCCGTCGACGCTGACGTCGCAGTCGCCACTTTCTTCTTTCGGCGGGGCATGAAATTGCACTAGGGTCAGAGCAGTGTACAGGGGGGGATCATAAGGTCAGCCACCAGCAACAACTGCACTGAATTGCAGTACATACACTACACTACACCATAGTGCACTGCAGAGACCAGAACCAATTGAGGCAACATCGTCAAGTGTCGGACTCGGCCCCAAATCGTTGTGCTCTTCAAATTCCTCAGAGTCTCTGGTATTTAGGCTTCTTTTTCCTCGTTTCTACAAGACAGCATCCCAGAGTCCGACAGACAGCCACATATCAAACTATGGCATAAATTTCTCTTGAGAAAATTACAGTAAAACACAAACAACAACAAAGTCGAATTGGAAAAGCAAAGCAAAGCAAGACAAAGAAAATGTATGAAAAGCAAAGCGAAGCTAAGTAATGTAAGGAAAAGAAAAGAAAAGTTCTTTCATCATATTGAAAGCAACTGAAGATTCGCTACTGTTCGGTGCACAGTGGTAGAATATGCATACTTATGGGAGAAATTCAATAAATAAAAGATTCAATATGTAAAGTTCAAGTAAGAATTTCAATGTGCTTAAAATTCTGTTAATATTTATATTAAAGATTACAATAATGACAGTAATTATTGTAATGCAATGTACTTTAATAACATCAAAATGAAATGTTAATTGGAATTAAAACTTAAGTAATTAATAATAATATTAATGTAAATGATTTGAGTTAGTGATTATATTTCTAATGTCAATGATAATGCTACGCCTAATGCTAAATCTAATAATAGCAAATCCTAATGATACTGTTACTAATGGAAATGCTATTTCTTACTTTAGTTAGAGTTGAAATTGTTAATGAAAAACGCTAATTCATTAATTATGTAATAAACTCCTTCTAAAATTTAACTTAATTAATTTGCTTTCATTTTATTAGGTAAATTCTAGTCTGGCACCAATGTGCACTGTGAGGCAACCTGTTTGGGACTTGATAAAAGTGTTTCTCTGACTTTTCGTGGGTTGTTTTCATTTCTAATGCGGCTGCTGTAGTTTGAGATTTTGTTGTTACTGTTGCTGCTGCTTGCTGCTGCTGTTGCTATTGTGTTATTGTGTTATTGTGGATGTTGCTGCTGTTGCTCAGCCATAATTATGATCCATTAATTCTGGAGGCAGGCGGCGCCTTGTGCAATATTTTTAATGTAAAATCGATTTAATGGCTCTTTCGCTTGAGGGCTCAATCCCGAAATAGACAACTTGGGAAATGCAGCCTCTTGAAGCTGTTGAAAGTGTCAAAAGTGGTTGGATCTGCTTCAATAAGACTGTGATTGTTGCTGCTGTTGTTGCTGCAACCTAAAACTGGGTAATTAACTTGTGAGCTAAACGGCCAAGTCATAATAATTATATGTACGGGAGACAACAAGATTTCTTGTCTAAAGACAAGCAGCTGGGCCAGAACAAAAGATGCAACCGCTGAGCACTCGACTGTGGCCTGGACATGTGTGCACTCAGCTACAACACAAGCACAAGACAAGACAAGCTCGTAAAATGTTAGATGCACCCCCTCCCCTATTCCCCTAATTCCACCACCTGCCTCCCAAATCCCTCCAAGTTGCAGACCGACCATTGTTCACCCTTCCTTCCGCGCTGTCAAAGCGAATGCGGGTCTTTTGTTTTGGGCCAAGTTGTTACTGTTACTGCTGGTTGTGTGTACGTATGTAGTAGTTGATGTAGTTGACGATGATCATGTGAACTGAATGATCATGTTTTTTTTGTGTGTGTGTCTGTTTGTTGTGCCTTGTTGCTAATATCCGTGACACATCTGCCAATGACATTTTCACTCTTTGCGCTTCGCATACACATACACATACGAGCTGAAATTATAAAACAACAGCGGATTTGCCCCTCGGGCGCATGCGCAACACGTCCGACATGGATCAGTCGCACTAACCGGAGTCGGACACGGCAACAGACAGACGGACAGACGGACAGTCGGACAGATTGGTTGGATAGACTGAAGCCACATTGCCAGCGGGCATCACTTTGAGCCATTTGCGTTTTAGACATTACACAAAAGCCACTGGCGAATGCCAAAGTGTTTTGCCGCTCTTTGAGGAGGAACTGCCCTGAATACGGATTTCGCATTTCGCATTGTTTTTCCCTTTGCTTTTGTTTGCTACCTTTGTTTTTGTTGCTCTCGGCTGTAGTTATTTATTTGTTTTTATTTGCTTAGCTGCTAATTTGTGAGCTTCGCTTTTATTTTTATTTTTTGCTAAATGCGTCAAGTGCATGGCATCTTGCTGATGAGAGGGGGCTGTGCACTTTACAGGGGAAATAGGTGTGAGGAGTGTAAAAGATTTAATGGTATTCCAAAAAACAAAGCATTTGTTGCTGCTTGTACCTCATGTCATCATGATGAGATCCGGACTTGTCTGCAGCGCAGATAAAAAACTGCTAAATTCCCAATGCGATTTGTTGGACAGAAAACTTGGATGGAGATCGCTAAAAATTATAGTTTATTAAAATTTAAAGCCAACACTTTTCAGCCCATTTATTCAATGTCTAATTAATGGGCTCAATGAATCACAGATATCAGATTTAGTTGTAACTTTTACAGATAGTTGACTCCCATTTGAAAATATCTCTACTATAAAAGAACTAAACTACTTTGACATCAAAAGACATTTTGATCACGAATAGAACTTTAAAATATATTTTTCTGTCAATGCCAATTTTATATAGTTTGTTTTTAAAAATAACAGCATCATTTCAAAGTAGAATTATATTCTTAAGATACATGTTCAGGTATCTTAATAAAGTATCTGTACATTTCTCCTTTCTCCTTCTTTTGTCAATCTTTTTATTTGACATCTATTGCTGTTGCTAATCGTTACTCGTTACTTGTACTCTGATGAGTTATTAAATATTTTAAAACATCGCAACATCCCAACATTCAAATATTTCCCATTTCTTCCCTCACATTTTTATATCGTAATTGATGTGTTATTAAGTTGTCGAAAGTCGCAGATTATAAAATTTGCAATTGTAAATTAAACTCCTCATCGTGCAATGGATGCAATTTCTATATATAATCGTAGTGCTAATATGATATCATGTTGAATGATAATGGAAGAACAAGAGAGCTGCAGTTCTCTGTGTAAAACGATGATATGTAAAATGTTTGTGAGCTCATCAATGAAACATGTCAGAGTCGGGCACTAAAATAAGTAATACGTACAGAAAAACAAAATATACATATATATAAAAAGTCAGGCAACGGCAACAACAACAACAACAACAAACATCAGCTGAACCTCATCAACATCATGGACATTTTGATATTTCAACACTCGTCGACGCATGATCGACGATGGTCGTGTCAACTTCACAGATACACAGCTGCAGATACAGATACAAATACATTTACAGAGGCAGCTACAGATACATTTACAAACACGGATTCAGATAGAGATACATATGAAGTACCAAGTGCGGGGTACAAGTACATTCCTATGGAATGAAAGTGAGAGATTGATGGATGGTCCAACAAGTCGATGTATATATGTGTATATATACATAAATACATATGTACCCGTTAATTGCTCTACTCAACTAGTTGTTGCTGCTGTTGTTGTTGTCTCCAGTTTGACCTTTAGCATATTAATGACTTAGACCAACAGAAACAACAACAACAACAACAACAACAACAACAACAACTACAACAAGAATCGCTTGCATTGTTTTCTGTCGCGCCCAGAACGAAATTGAAACAAAGCTAAAAACATTTAGACATAACAATAGTTAAAAACTAGAGATATTGATGTAGTTCATGCTTAAATCAATCAAGGTTAATGCCAGAGCTACCATTAACGGTGATCCAATCTGTTCTCGATTCGATCGAGAAGTAACCAAACTGTAATTAATGAACCCCAATAACAATCGCATTGATATCGGACAATAAATTTGCATCTGTTTGCGATTATTTATGCAAATCTTTGTTCACAGAGTGTGAAGCGAATATTATAATCGTAGAACTACAAAGAATTCTCACGCTTAGACATTGACCAAGATCAATACCAACACCAACACAAATACCAATACTAATTCCAAGACAAGTTCCATTCAAAGACATCACAATCGATAGCAAATGGCGATCGATTGAACGATTGATCGAGTGATCGATTTCTGATGTATTCCGGTTCCAACTCAGCATCGGAAAAGTGTCAGACTCAGAGTCAAGAATTGCCCCCAAGTTGAGGTTGTTTTTGTTGTGTCAACAGTAAGTCTGAATGTGTGTGTGTGTGTGTGTGTGAGAGAGGGTGTGTGTGAGTGTGTAGTTTACTTGGTGACTGGGGCTGCACTCCAGTTGTTTTCTATGTCACGCGCTTCACAGCCGAAAAGCAAACAAAATGTTGTTGGCTCTATGAGTTGCCGGGAATGAATACTACTCACTCCACATTCAGACCCCGACTCACACTCACACTCACACTCGCACGTTCTATGAATGTAACCACTCACATAACTGGACAGCTGACGTCACAAGGCCAGACAGACACTTAAGAACAGCAAAAGACTGTGCAAAAGTAAACAATGGATTCAACCAAAAATAATAAATAGTTTTCATTGAGTTGGAGTCTCTCATTTGCTATCATAGAAGGTAATCAAAACTAAGCAAAGACCTGGAACAAAAGCTACAAAGTCATACAAATATGCCCAGCATACCATAATTTCATATTTTTGAACTACAAACTTTGTCATATTGTAGAACGTCACAGATCTTGCAGTTAAGAGTGATTTCCTAAAACAATTTCGAAACATGTTTTCCCTTTAAATTTGAGTCATCAATTATGTTTCAACGGAAAAGCTGCTCATTAGACGTTGAAATGAAATAAAATCAGCAGCTTTTCTGCGAAATTAAATATACTATTCAATTGTATAAAGTATCTTTTACATACATGTGAATTCCTGTCTGTAAATTTGCTATGCTTTATAGTTTTATAAGGCATATTTGAAATAGTTAGATAGATCAACAAATTGTGAATATTTCTCTGATTTTTCTAAAGTTACGTTTAAGTCAAATTAAAATACGTTTTGGTTTATTTTAATTGTAACATAAGAGAAAGATTCTTAAATCATAAATTTGATCTGTTTTGGACTTTTGCTATAAAATATGATTTTAACTTGCTAAAAGAAGTGTGAAATATAAAACTAGTTTTGAGCTACATACAGTTATTAAAGTTATTCATTTCGCTACATAAAATCTTTTCACAATTAAGATTTTTGTTGGATTTTTTTATATTTTATATTTTGGAATAATTTTCTGTGTTATTAAAAATGAATTGTAATATTGATTGGGCTACGTTAATCCTTAAAAAGGTATATCAGATATGTGAACTATTTTTTGTAACGAGAACTTGAGTTCGTGATTTGCTTTAAGATTTATTATAATTTGCAGAAACTAAAATTGGATTGATTTGTATAAGTACAATCAATTGGGCACTCCCTTCAGATTAATGGAAACAATCTCTCAATTTAGGGTATTAAAATAGTTTAAATATTGAATTTGGCTGCCTTATGCTTTTTGTTTGTTTCTTCGTCGCAATTTGCTGACCAAAAAGGCGAAGGTTTGTGGACCGGAACACACCAGTCTCAAATCTCCACAATGAGAAACAGTTCCCAGTAAGAGCACGAATATGAGTACGAATACAAGTACGGCTATGGGTACTGAAGAGCGAGAGGACAGATGGGAGAGAGAAGGAGACCCCTGCGAAGACCGAGCTCCACACCCACGCCGAGAGCTTTGTTTGCGAAACCTTGGACGTGGACGTGTGGCGAGTGTTCCGACAAACCGATCGTTGGCCCCAAGAGTTGGATTTAAAGCTGGGTGATGAGTGCCACTCCTAGCTGTGTGGATAATACAACAGCAGCAACACCAACATCAACTACAACAATAACAGCAAACAAAACAACGACAACATTGATAGGAGAAGTACTGAAAGTACTGAAATACATCCGCGTATTGTTTCTGAGCAGACAGTTGCAAGTTGCAAGCTGCAAGTTGCCAGTTGCCAGTTGCCAGTTGCTGCCACAAAACGTTAGGCGTCTGGATAATTAACGGTTTATTGATAAAACGATTCAAAAGTAATGACGATCACAGGCCGATTATCGCCATCGCCAGCGACTATCGACTATCGACCATCGACCATCATCAAGCTCAAGCCCCGTTGGTCATTTGGTGGGCGTTTTTCCAGCAACAGCAACAGCAGCAACAACAGCAATAATACTGACAACAGCAACAACAACAACAACAACAAGAAAATGCCATAAACATAATTCTCCGACGATGCAGCCAAAGCGTGAAATTGTTTTTGCCTCCACGCGGCAGCAGCCATGACATTCGAGCCCGCCTCCCTCCCCTGCCTCCTCCTCTCTCTGATCCTCTCTTCACTCTTCTCTCTCCGCATTAAACCTCCCATTGGTGTTCCTAAATAGTTGTTGCTGTGCCGCTGAGTCAAAGCAATTTTTATGTGTACAACGAACTCTGAGCGACGGCATTTTAATAATAAAAATAATAATAATAATAATAAAAGTGCAACAACAGCAGCAACAACAACGGCAACATGCACTTGCTGCAATGTGGCGAGGATGGGTATGCTGGTTGCAGGACAGGAAGTGTTTGTAGCCTTTGTCGTCGCCTTCCCAAAATTAGCTGCACATTTGGCATTCATTTGCCTTGAAGTTGCTCACGTGCAGCAACAGCAACAGCAACAGCTGCAGCAACGGCAACGGCAACAACTCTGAATGCCAAGACCAAAAGTCTGGCAAATAAATGATAAAAGAAATACGAAATAAAAAAAAAACGCAATTAAGTACTCAAAACAACAACAAAGGCAACAAACAACAAATCAAAAAACGAGATCAAGATTTGGCTTTGATTGCATTTTCAAGGTTGTTGTTGCTGCTGTTGTTGCTGCTGTTGTTGCTGCTGTTGTTGCTGGTGTTGCATTGCCCGAATTGGCGCGCTGCAATTAAAAAGAGCTGCGTATATGGCATGATTTGTATACGATATATATATTGTATATCGTATCTTTATGTATTGGCTAGGAAACGTAGCGTAGCGAGCAATTGCCAGTCTATCTTTGTCTTTTCCCATGTGTCCCGAATTGCGCACAGCGCCACAATAGCAATGACGTCATTATTTCATTATTTGTCGCTATTTTAAATGTTTTGCATAACAGTTCGAGTACAACTATATAGTACATTTGCGTGTATACCACATAAACCTGGCGTCTAGACATTTGTCACTGGGCCATTACCTAAAGCCCAAGTGCTGACACCAATGCGACATTATCCCAAGTAGAATATATCTGTTGTAACACGAATCGAGTTTGCAGTTTAACAAGATCAAGAACTATACAAATTACTATAAATACGCGTTTTATTTGCACGACAAAACGTGTCGAAAATAAATCAAACAGAAATTGCCGAAAATATCCGATGCTTTTCAATGAACAAAACGAACTGAAACGGAATTTAAAATCTAGATTCTCATACTTGTTCTGGCGGCCCAAAATCTTTCTGATACTCAGGGAAACGACGCAATTTTCATCATTTTCGATGCTCATCATAATGAAAATGTGCGCAAAACTTTTAACATACACATATGACAAATAGAAAATTAAATTTGAATTAATAACGAACTGGAAATGCCCTTGTCGAGATATTTAGCATGTCAAATTTTCTCATATTTGAGCGATTATAAAGGAGTTACTTTAGAATAAATAAACGTGGGAAGAATATATATATAAAGAAAAAAAACAATGAAGGAATTTAATCACTACTGCTACTAAAGCTATTGTTTTATTATTCGTTATGCACATATAAATAATGTTATTTATATATTAATGAAATTCTAGATTTCAGATTGTATTGTTGAATATCTCATGCAAATGAAATTTATGCATCGTAAAACTAATAATAGTAATCAAATATATAAATCTAATAAAATTTATTATCTTTGACTCCTTTTATTTTGTATTAATATTATATATATTATAGTCAATAGTAACTCAGACTTACATTGATTTTCTCATCCAAACATTAACTTAACCTCCGCTTTAAGCGAGTCATAAAAATTTACTAAAAATGCAAATGTTGATTACTATACTAAATGTATTTTGTAGATTTTGCAATTCACCTCAAACAAAAATTCTTGATTGTTATTACTATGCTATTTTGGCCAGTGTATGTGCTTGATAAATTGCTGCATCACGAGAAAAACTTGACTAAATGTTGCACTGTCCTCAACTAAATGAAATGAACAATTAAATACTAAATGCGATATTTAAGTTTATGAAATAAAAAATAAATTATATACATGTAAATTAAAAAAATCGAGGTTAATTGAAACTGCGATAAGCGTTCTCTTATCAATATTCAATTGAATTGCTAATGAGACTGTGAATTCAGCGAGAGAGTTGAGAGGTTCACTGTGGGTACGTGGCATGCGGCATGTGGCACATACAGAAAACTAGCTCAGTTTTCTAAATGACTATAAATATATGGCACAATTCGAGAATGCACAAATTATAAGAGCGACAAAGTTGACGTTGATGAAGAACGCGATCATAACAATGACAATAATGATGATAATGCTGATGATGATGATCATGTTGTAGATGAAGAGCAGGAGATGAAGATCTCAAATGACGAGAGCCAAAAAAACTGGCGCCGTTCCATTTAGACAAGAAATTTCGGGACTGCTGATTAGCCAACAAATTAGACGCTTGCCTGACATATTGGCTTTTTATAAATGTTGTTGTTAGTGTTGGTGTTGGTGTTGTTGTTGATGTTGCTGCTCGGTGTTTTGTCTGATTTATGCAGTGCGACTGACCCAAAAAAATGTAAATATATAAATTGAACAACACACAACAACAACAACAACCCAACTGCAGCACAAGTTGGCATCGCATTGCAGGAATGTTGTTGCTGTCGTGTTTGTTGCTGCCTTTTCATTTTATTTATGGCCAGCTCATTGTTGTTGTGAACTGTGGAATTCTTTAGCTTAGCTTTGCATTTCATTTCAGCGGCAATTGCAAATTGGCCGCCCCATCAGAAAAAGAAAAGATACATATACTAGCATATATACTTACAAATTGCAAATTGAAGTTTGGGCCTGGTTGCATTCTGATTGAAAATTGTTTTCCCTAAAGAACGTGATGCAAAACGAACCCAAGGCACTCGCAGCAACAGCAGCAGCAGCAGCAGCAGAAGAAGCTGTTGCAGGATGCATTGCATGTGGCATGTTGCATATTTGTGGTCAGCCTTTGGGTCTGGGGACCTTTGTGGCAGTGGCATTTTCTTTGTTGTTTGCCAGGTAATTCGTCATGCAATCGAGAACAGCAGCAACAGCAAATAAAAAGCAATATTCGCCGCTTAGTTGGCGCTTTTTACTTTGTTGTATTATGCAGTCAGGCAGAGAGACAAACAGACAGACAGTCAGCCTGGTTTCTTGGTCGGTTGCTTGGCTATGTTTGTAATGAATGTGGCTCTGACTCTGACTCTGAGTCTGAGTCTGATTGTGACTCCGCTTGTGGCTCCAGACTGTCGGCCTTGAGCTGTCGTTGGCCACGTACGAAAGCAAAATGTGCAACGAGAGTCGGACGCGAACTTGGACGCATAATAATGATGGCCAAACTGCAAAAGTGTTTACATTGATTGCATTTCATTTGCATTGTGAGAATCAATCACGAGTCCACAGACTAAGAGAGTCAGCAGTCTCAATCTTAGTCTCAGCCCAGTCTCAGTCTCAGTCTACAGTTTACAGTCTCAGTCTCTTGTCTAGCCATCGAGTCATTTATTAGTTATTAACGTGCCACAAAAGCTGCAACTAAGTGCATGTGATCATACACATTTGTTTTACGTTTAGTACTTTGCAACATGCAATTCCAATTGGCAATAACAATCATAATGATTGAGCACAAGGCAGACGACGCTATGACTCGTTGACAATGGCTCGACGACGCTGGCACGTCATAGATACATGCATAGAGTTACAGATACATTCATTGAGATACTCGTATATTGTACATGTTGCAGCTGGCTTTGCATTTCAATTGTGGCCCATTGCTTTCGTTTTCATTTCGACTGCTAATCGAATGCTTCAACAAATCAACAAATGGCGCTGATTAGCCAAAGCCACAAAACAGGCGAGAAATAGGGAAAATGAAGAAAACAGGGAATGGAGTGGAGTGAAGAAGAGAGGAGAATGAGAAGGAGAAGGAGGGGTTACCTCGTTAGCTGCCTCTTTGTTGCAGCTGCCATTGCTGCTTTCATTTTCAAGGCAACCGCTGCTTTCACGCCCATTTCGCATGCGTGTGTTTTCCTCTCTGCAACTGCAGTTAGCACTTGTCTATCTTTATCTCTATCTTCAGCTCTATCTTGAACTTTTTCTATATCTATGGGCTGTAAATGTATCTACAGCCTGTGTAGGGACATTTCATTGTCCAACTGCAAGCAAATTCGAAATGAAAGTGAAAGCATTTAATATGCAAAGTGCACAATGCACAATTTTGCCTCTAAATTCTTCTGTTGCTTTTACGACTAGATATTCCCCACTTATTTCTCTGCCCGCGGACTGACAATGAGGCATTTGAATTGTTGCCGCCGTCTCAAAGTCAACTCACATTTGATATGACTTTCAAAATAGTCTCACAATTGTCACAAAATCAAATCAAATCAAATGAACTCAAATGAAATCCAATGAAATCAAATTGAAAATCAAATCGTATCGAAGTATATTGTACTTATTTACAATTTGACACTCTCCCGAAATGATTCCCAGGCTCGAAATTGACTCCAAATGGAAGTGATCGCAATTTGAGTTTTATTATTTTATTTTTTTCTTTTTTGGTGTCAATTTGAGTTCCATACTCGTAATAAAATTAAATTGCTTTTTAGCTTTTATGACTCGTGTGTATTTCTGTGTGTGTTGATTATGTTCATTAAGTGCCACAGAACTGACGTCTTGTGGGTGTCACTAATTGAATTTCCACTCAGCTGAGCTCGTCTAACGGCACTTCGTGGCTCTTTCTCAGTCTCAGTCTCAGTCTCAGGCTCAGGCTCAGTGTGAGTCCCAGTCTCGGACCCGGGCTCAACATCGGACTTGAAACTCGCACGTAGAACACATAAAATGTTTCATTTCAATATTGAAATACATTGCGCAACTCACACACAAATTTCCGAAGCTTCAGCTTCAGCTTCAGCTTTAGCTCCCGATCCCGATCCCGTTTCAAATTATGCAAAACTTCTGTCAAATTCTATATATTTGATGTTGGGTCTCCCAAGAATCACGTAGCACCCATCGAGCAAAAAAAAAAAAAATAAAAATAAATAAAAATAAGACCAAGTTCATTGACAGGGCCGACAGTGTCTCACTGATATCTTGTCTTGCCACGCCCGATCGACGATTGCGTAGCGGTTATCGACTTGGTCATTAGGAGAAGACAACGGATATTCAAAGATACGACAGTGTCGTGACCAAAACAAAGGTGCGCAATACTCGCAATACCCGCGAGTCAAAAACAAATGACGAATTCCAAAGTATAAAGTGTCTTGCATGACCAAAATTTATTTGCGCTTGTAATTGCATCGAAAAAACCCATGCCACAAATCAAATAAACCCTCTAACAATAACAAGAAATTAGCATTCGACTCGTCAGAGGTATACACTTTAAATAAAGAAGAAGGACTTTTCAATCACAGTGGATTAAGCTAAACCTATCTGTATTTACAGAAAGTGTCAGAATACTAAAGTACACAAAGTTTCAAATTGATAAACTATACTGGACAATAGAAATTAGCAGTAATACAAACCATTAAATAATACATTTACCCAGATAGAGTTAAGCCGAACTTCGCATATTAAGAACCCTAAAAAGACGATTAATTTTATTGAAGCGTCTTGTGTATATAAATAATTATACAAGACTGATACAAGACTGATAACCTATCTTTGACAGTGAAGAACCCTAAAAAATCCATATATTTAGCTATAACTCACAGTTAATTTAGATAATGGTCGAATACTTATAAGAATGGTGGTAAAGGTTCAAGCTGATAACTTACAGTCAAATAGCAATATTTAAACATTTATTATGTACAAATAATTGCCTATGACTAAAGCTATTTTTAATTCAATTTAAATTTGTAGTTAGTCTCGGAAATTCGCTTTAGATTAATCTATAAATGAACTAATTTTTGTGGATTTACTTAAATCTTGCCCAATCCTAAGAAAACCCCATTCAATTACATATTTCATGAGCATTACATTGCCCAAAAGCACAAATACAAATAAAAAAAATAACGACAAACAACCTTCCCAGGGCACTGTGAAATTGTTGCGTTTAAATAGCAATACATATAGTAGACTACATATATAAAAAATGTTAATTGCATTACATTTTGGCCAACGACGAAACAAAATAAAAGCAAAAAAAAGAAAAAAAGAAGTAAATTAGGCAAACACAATTTAAACATGCGCTTGTGCCGGGAAACCCAGCAACAGTCCCAGACCCCGATACATACATATATACGTATATATATATATACATAGTCAGAGCCAAGTGCTGCTCCGATTTAAATTTCGGTTTTTGGTTGGGTCGCTTTTTTAGTTTTTTGCGCATGTTTTTGTGATTTTATCAGCTGGGTGGGCTCTGTCGCTGTCCGAGGGTTTTTCATTTGGGACTCCGTCATGACGCGCGTGACCCACTAAAAAAGAGCATTATTTTTTTTTTTTTTAATATTACTTTTGTTGTTGTTGATGGTATTATTTTTGTGTCAAAGCAATTTTCGTGCTTGGCACAAGACAAGACAAGTCAAGACCCGACCCAAAGTCCCGGCCCAATGCTGAAGACGAAGAAGTAGAAGATGGTAAGAAGAAGAAGGGGAGAAGGCGAAGGAGAAGGAGAAGCAGCCAACGATCGATCGATTCACATGTCGATGTTTCCAGTAGCGAACAGTTAACCCGAACAGGAAGCCAACATATTTACCTTTTTGGCCACTTTTCAGCTCATAATAATTATGAATATACTTGTGTACATATGTATTATGTATCTGGTTTGCTGATGAGATACTTTGTGTATGTCTTTTTGGGCCCGCAGCGTTTTTTATTGACGTTTGCTCGTGCGAGAAATTTTCGTGTTATAAACTTAATTTGTGAAATCTTTCTGTTGGATTTCTTAATGATTTGCGTGGTTCGGCTCTTGGCCACGACTCCGACTCCGAGTCCGACTTCGACTCCGACTCAGACTGCGACTCAGACAGAGTCTGCGGCTCGAAAGGAAGTTGCGCACCATTGCCGGAGGTTACTGGAGCGTTTAGCATTGTTTCTTCATTAATTTTGCAGCTAATTGAAACCCCGCATCTCCCCTGTCCCCTGTTCATGCCCTGAGGTTCTCATTTCGGACGTGACCTTGTCACTAAGCTATTATGTATCTATAGTAGAGACAAACCTTTAGAACTGACCAAAAGATACATTTGCTATCTTAAATGTGTATTGCAAGAGTTCTCGAATCTATTTTCCACCTGCCCCGCACCTGTTATTGCTTCATCTTCTTCAGCTGCCCTTTTGTTTCCTCATTCTACTTCCCTTTCCCTTTCCCTGTTTCTGTTTCTGTTTCTGTTTCTGTCACTGCGTTGTTGCCACATTTGTTTAACTTTTGCGGTACTTTGTCTGCCCGCTCGACTTGAACTTGCCGCTGTTGCTAATGTTGTTGCTGTTGTTGAAGTTGTTGTTGTAGTTGCTGTTCTTGGAGCTGCAGGTGCTGGAGGCCATGACTTAGACCCGCAACTTTATCTACACTATTTCTGTAGAATGTAAACCGTTGCTGTAATTACACTCTGCAGCCAAGAGGCCCTCAGAGCATTATCTATCTTAGCTGCACATAAACTAAGGGCAGGTCTATGCTACACAGAAGAAGATACACTGTATCTTGAACCTTAAGCATACAAAATTTGTATGTTTAATTGTGTGTTAACATTTCAATGAAACTGGACTTGAAACAATATTTGATCAGCTCTCATTCTGGTATTTACTTTATATATAAATTTATAATTAAGATATTTAATGTTTTAGGATCTCAGAACCATAAAAACGATTTACAGACAAGTATTTCTGTAATATTTTTCACATTAAGATGTTCTTATTGTTGAGCTTCATTTACGGCTTCAATTTAGGATAATGTTTTCTTTGAAAATGTTCTCTTGTTGTCTTTAAGTTTGTAGAGAAGTTCTTGTTTTTATAGTGTATACAAAACTCGTGCAGCTTTTGCAACATTCGGAATCGCGTTTGCTTTGTCGCTGCACTCATTTAACTTCATTTGACTTTTTTGTTTCAGAATCTGCATGAATAATGTGATCGCGTATTCCCCGGGCTATTGTGTAGATACAAATACCGACAGTGAGTGCGAGACTTGATGGTTCGCTGACTCTGCTGTCAGTCCCTCTTTCTGTCTGTCTGTCTATCTGACTGTTCTCTGCGCGCCGTTCACTTTCAGATAAGTTGGGAAAGTAACTACGTAAATATGGAGCACAAAAAACAAATTACAACTAGAATGCAATGATATGTACTTGTAGAGAATATATAGATACAACTGTGTAAAGTATGTGGGCTGCTTTTGTTCCAATGCTCGGTCGGGTTCACCTGTGCGTGAGTGTGTGTGAGTGTGTGTTGGTGTGTGTGAGTGGCATTTGAAGGGGGTTCTACATTCAACGGCTCCACTGAGTGACAACGATAATGTAAAGCTCTTTGGATACATTTGCATATCGTATGCCGTCGAGTACAATGACATTTTGTCGTACGGATAATCCAGAACTTAACACGTACATACACCTACAAAAGGATGGAGGGAGGGGGAGGGGGGGACTCATTAGAGACACATTTTCAGGTAACATGCTGGGCAGTTTCACGTTTTATTTCAGTTGCTTTTATGACGCTCTTGTCTAATTATCATAATGTAGAACTGGTACAGCAACAGCAACGACAACAACAACCACCTATTGCCCTATTGATTGATTGATTGATTAATTGAAACAAAGCCCAAGCTCGATTCAGACAACAACAGAAAGCTGCGATCGGTAAGCGGCATGTTTAACAAATTTTCGATAATATTACGATTGGTCTAATGAACTTTGTTATTTCACAGCCGCGAGGGAAATACACCGCAAAAAATAACAGAAAACTTATCGGAATGTGAATTAAAAATATATTTTTCGTATTAGTAGCATACTATGTACTTTAAGTATAATTATGAATAATTCTTATCAATTTCTCAGCCCTCTTTTGCAGTGTAGCAACTGAATTTAACTTTTAATTATTTCTTCTCTTATTGTCAATTTCCGCAAATGCCAAAAACTTTACTTGAATAAATATTACGCGTTTATATTTAAATGAAGCGCTTCAATTGTCAATTTGTCAGGCGTTGATTAAAGAAATGGAATTTTTATACATTTTAATTAAGACTGAATAATTGCCGCGTGTCGCTGGCATGTTTAAATTATACAGTAAATATTGTTGTCGGATCTCCAAGTGAAATGCATGTTCATTTGTATTTGTTCAAGTGTTGATTCGAGTATAATTTATATTTCGCATGCCACAAAAATAACCCAAAACGGCACAAAAACCCGTTTAAACATTTCGGAAATTTGCCATATCTCAAAGAGATCTGTATTCAACATCAAGAACAATCAATTTAATAGAGCAACAGCAAAAGGCGCTAATTGAGAATCTTCACATTTCCACATTTCGTAAGATCGTGAGGTACTGACAAGAAAGGGAGGCATTATAGATTTAAATACCCTTGAAACCGACTGGGAAATCTAGAATGTTTTCTTTCGATTTCTAGTCACTAGGAGAATTAATGATAGTAAACATAATAAAAATCTAAAACTAAAGGTGCCAGCTTATCAGGTAAAATATGCAGCTGTATGCAGGGTATCCGCTAGTCTCGTAATGTCAATTGTTGCACATCGTATTGATCGGCCATGTAAAATTCTCTGGCACAATAAACGTTTATTGTTTGATTTGTTTAGTGGCCAAGAAAACAATAATAAACATTGGGGCCCTGCGAAATGGCACAGACTCAAATCAATTCCAAATTCTCGTAGTTTCCGTTTGACGTTCTCCGAAGGTCACAGCAATTTCAATTCCAGAGACTCGTAAACAAAAATTCAATTGCCACAAAGTGATTTTTTACATGGCCCTCTTAACATGTTGTACTGTAAACTCTGTGCTTCATTTTCTTTTCGGTTTATTCAGTTTATTGATTATTTGTTTATGCTGCGAATGAATTTTGTGGCTCGCTAACATTTCTCCATAAGCAGCAAATTCTTTGTTGGTTCGTTCATTTCACATTTCATTTATGTCGAAATTCGTGCAAAGTCTTAATTAAAGGCGAAAAGAACAACAACAAAAGCGACGTTTTTGTACACGCAAACACATTAATTTACTTTGATGTCTTTTACCCTACTAAAAATGAGGGTGGCAGTAGAAGACCAGCACTAGCTGATTCTACAGTGTATGGTATTTAGTATATTGTTAATTGGGCTCTGAATATGCATACACTCGCAGAAAAACTCTGATATTTCCATTACTTATTTAATACTTACTTAATTATTAAAAAAAGTACTCAAAAAATGTTCTAACATATAGTTTATAGTCTCAAGGCTACGAATTTTAGTGTAAATGAAACGAGAACCTACAATTCTTTAATTAACAATATATAATAAATAAATAAATTTTAAATAAGTAAAAAAAATGAGCAAAATTTGAACATTATTTTAAAATTTAATATGTTTTATATAATTTATTTCTGGATTGGTAAATTTAAAGATATTAATGTATTTTCTTGGAAATAACAGATCGTCACGGTAATCTCTATTGAACTTAAATAAAACATGACTTATTTATGCTTTCCTAAGAATTAATATAAGTTCCTGACTTGAGAAGTTGATCTTTCTGTTTTGCAGTGCATAATATATTCTGGTTAGTATATTCACATTTAATAAGAATGTAATGCCAATCTTAAATACGTTTCCTAATTTGTTGGAATATGGTAAATTCAAATAAGACTTCCACTATTTTTAATATTTGTCTGAGTGCACCTTGTATTCAATTGATTATTGAACGAAAATGCAAAATTTGCATTGAATTCACAAATGATTGAAGGGTTTTAAGTGATTTCCCAAGGAGGAAGTCCAACTGTCGAACAATACGTGCATTGTTTGCATTCACAGTCATAGCAATCAGCTTTTGTCGCTGCACACAACTGTGCAGGTTTCAATCCACCGCAGTGCAGGTTGACGGAGGGTGACTGCCACGAGGGTGGAGTTTGAGGGTGCATTTCTGTGACTTTACTAGGGGTGACCAGCTGTTAGGGCTAGAACCGGTTTGGGCCAGTTTACGAGCGCTAAACAAAGACACCCATTGTGTGTACATATTTGCAATCGATAAGATCTTTTGAAGACTGATAAAATGATAGACCCACTACACATATGGAAGTACGATTATATGGCAGATATGTAAGTACGAGTATTCCTGTCTGTCAGTCTGTCCGTCTGTTCGCCTGTCAGCAAAATCACTGGGAATTTATTCGGCGCGTGTCTGACAAAAAGGTTGCAAAATTTATGCTCTCAGGCATTTTGATTGTCAGGCAGGAAACGTGCGCCGCAAAAACGTAAAAAAAGGTTTCCTTTCTTTCTTAATTTCTTCTTTTCTTGCACCTGCCGCCTACACGCGAAATTGGAGATATGTTAAGCAGCTTCAGAGTCAGTTTAACTGGCAAGTGGCATGCAACAAAAGCGGCTGCGCTGCTTCTCTGGCTGCTAAGTTAAAGATCAGGTCTTTAAATGGCCCAAGCAACAGCTGTGAGCAGTTATTAGCAACTGTATGTGTGTGTGTTGGTGTGTGTGTGTGTGAAGTTAGCCGGAGCCAACTGTTGTCATTAGCGAGTATCTCGCAAGGCATTGAACATGCTAAATATGGTCACACTGAAGTAAGCCGACAAAAACACACACACACACACACACACACACATGCACACACATTATTGAACTAGTGCAATTACCACTTGAGCACAAGTATCTTGAGAAACTGTCGCTTATGCTTATTAGACACTTTTTCCCATTCATTTTCACTGCGCCCAGTTTAATTAATTAATTAATTGGCTTCAGTAGAATTTCCTGGTTAGCATGACTAACTCAACTCTAGAGCTTAGAGTCTAGACTCTAGACAGTCTTAGCTAAAATAGTGTATGCAATTATACCATATGATTTATTATCATATTCATTTCTCTTATCTTTTACCTTCTTATGCGAAATCTGCCGCCGAATACCATTTTCAGCTGATCCACGGTATCCAATATTGCGAAATCCAATTTGAGATCCGATCCAGCTACAAAAACAACAGACACAACAACTAAAACGTGTTGTCTTTTTACGTATGTGTTTTTTGTTGATGTTGTATTTGTATTTTTATTTATTGTAATTCACTGTCGTTATTTGTGCAAATTAAATGCAATTTTTGTTGTGCGGTTTGTTGCTGTCGCTGTGGTTGCTGCTTTTGTTGTTGTTTTGTTTGGCATAACATTTGAACCTGGCTGTCGAACTTCCTCGTTCACTTGGACGACACTTAAATCTTTTTTTTTTTGGGGTTGCACTTTATGACAATGTCGCTGTTTGCGCGTGTGTGTGTGTGTTTGGAGGTGGGAGGTGGGCGTGAATTATTCGTTTATAGTGCACGGCAACTGCAATCGATTTACACGTATGCAAAAGAGGCGAAAGTTTACCATGATTTTATTTTGTTTATTTTGCTTGTCTGGTTTGGTGTTGTTTTATGACAAATTCGTTTGCATTGCGGTTCGAACTTTAAACTGCGAGGAGGAGGGGAATTCGATTTGCACACGCGCCGTCGTCGTCGTCGTTGTCGTCGTCGTCGTCGCTATCAACGCTACAAAGCTGCGCGTACGTCTGCACGCGTCGGCGGTTTTCACTCGTTTGAAGTTTCGACCACAATCGGCTGAGTGACAGCCCCAATGGCAGCAGCCGGCAAGCAGACATGTGGCGAAGCAGAGAGCACGAAAGAGAGCGGCGCACATTGAGAGCGTACTCTCAGTGTTCGTATGCCCGTTGAGCATGGGAGAGGGAGAGCGAGAGCGTGCGCAAGCGTAACAACTATGCATAGTGAGAGCGACGAAAGTGAGAGTGTATTGGTGTTGAGCAGGAGCAGCGACAGCAGCAGCAGCAACAGCATCAGCTTTGTTTGCTTCTTCTATTATGTGCTCTCTTTATTATTCTCAGTTGCCACAGGCGCTTGGTCTTTGAGCGATCACAGCTGTATGAAAATAGAACGACTCAGTGTGTGTGTTTTGCACTGCACAAATTTGGGAAGTAACTAATGGAAAATCAGCCACGTTTAAAAATGAAACAAAGTTGTATATTTCCATCTTTTAACATTTCTCCTAATAATAGAAATGTGCATCTATTTTATAAATTAATGTTCTAAATGAAATAAAAGTTTTTATATATTCTATTTTGAAAAAGGGTAGTAAAAACAAACAATACATGCGGAAATTATGTGATGACAGTTGAATTGGAGATTCCGAAAAATTTCTTATCATTCTTATCATGCTAGAGTTCGGTGAGTGCACGGAACGGAATTAAGTTCATTGGTCAGATATTCGAATTTCCAATTAATCAGTGGTCATTTATTGTTTATAAAGATTGTCAGCACTTAGTCACAATATACGTATTCAAGTTATTGATACTCTCAACGCATTACATTTTTGTAGCATAATTTCCAGCACTGACATTATTTAAAACAGTCAGCCTAAAAGCATGCAACATTATTTGTTCCTTTGAATTTGCCTTGTAAAAAGACACAGAAATGATATAAATTAAGCTTCTGTTTAGTTACAAGTTATATGTTAAATATTCTAAGTGCGTTAGGGATCTAAGGAGCAATAGCCTAATAAAAATATAAAGCGGCTTGCTTCAAAAGAAACATTTCCAAGAGATAAAAACATTGGTTGATGCTGTAAACAAGCAACGGGTCAGAACAAAGTAATAATTTGAAATGTCAGTAGAAAATCGTAAAAAAAAATAACAATTGCGTGTTCCATGACAGTGAACACAAATCAGATGAAACACATACTGAAATTAGAGAAAAAACTTGGCGTTGACCATAAAATAAAATGCATTAAATGCAATCGCCTTTTGTGTGTGCGATTTCGCAATATTCTCAGCCAAAGTTCAATCGATCATTGCTGTCGATATTTAGCTGGCGATAGCGCCAAAAATTATGGCAAGCACTTTGTTAAATGTTGCGCACGACGATGACGACGACGACGACGACGACGGCGTCGGTTTTCATTGTTGTTATGTTACTATTGGGTCTGTAATCATGGCGACTGCATCGCGTCTGTCGCGACTGTCCCACAAATTGAATTGTCTAGGCGCAATTGAAGTTATTTTGTCTGTAGCGCAGGCGCAACGCGGCGCATGAGTGATTTATTTCGCATACGCCGCGTGTGCGCAATCGAGTTGGCAGTTAATTTGAAAATAATACTAGCCAACTAGCCAACTAGTTGGCCAGTTGGGTTAGTTTGAGAGCCGGCTAAAAGCTTAAGCTGCAGAAGTGTGTGGCCAAAATGGTTTGGAAAATTAATTCAAATGGTACGACGCGCCAAATGGGCAGCCCGCCGGCTGTGCCGAGGCGA
Organism: Drosophila sp. st01m; assembly: GCA_018901795.1. Classification (NCBI taxonomy): domain Eukaryota; kingdom Metazoa; phylum Arthropoda; class Insecta; order Diptera; family Drosophilidae; genus Drosophila; species Drosophila sp. st01m. Next base: position 740,795 of record JAEIFG010000334.1, read on the forward strand.
TAATTAGTGGCTGTCGAGAACACATGGCCCCCAAAATGACACACCTCAGACCTCAGACCTCAGAGCAACTGACAGGCGACAGTGGCCGTAGGTGTTGGCGTTGGCCAATTAATGACCCAAAATAGTGGCTGTCAGGCGATGCAGTGATTACTGCCAAAATTAAGCTGTCTCTGTGTGTGTGTGTGTGTGTGTGTGAGGCTTGCAGGTGGTGGCAGCAACGTGAGGAAATGCGATTGCCCTTTGCTCCAATTTCTGCACGAGACGACAACTTCAGATTCAGTTAACTAAACTTAACTTAACTTAACTTTCAAAATGCAAATGAGGCACGTTCGCTTAAACGGCATTTGATCCCAGCAGTTGTGGCAGCCAAAGATAATAGAAACAATGAGAGGAGAGAGAGAGAGAGCGCGCGCAAGGGAGCGAGAGTGGCAAGCCTCGAAAAACTTGCCACAAATTGTGTCAATATTTGTCTCGTGCTGGATGTGCTGCAACAAATCGTGCCACAAAGGTCTGCTGCGGTGTCAGAGCCACAACGACAGAGCCACCACAAAAAACATGACAGGCCACAGAAATTATTGAGCATGCCACAGCAACAACAACAACAACAAGTTATCGAGAGCTGCTCCATTTGGATTGCCTGGTTATCTAATGCCCGCACCCAGCGTAGGCTACAGTGGGTGCCAAAACTATGCGCTAATGAAGCCCACCGCATTCATCTATCAATGTCAGGCAACCCAAAAGAATGAACCTTTTGTATGTACTACGTATACATATACGTATACGTAATGCACATATATTTTAATATGATTTCCAATTTGGACTTCGATTGCAATTCGCTTTGCTTTTACCCACAATCAGAACAAAGAACGGCTCACACATTACAGGAGCAGCAAAAAAGGCACAACAACAACTGCAACATAATTTGTTGACACATTTGTTGCGGCTCAGGTGCGCCAACAATAACAACAACAACAACGACAACAACCACAACAATCAAGTCAATTGGCGATTGGCTTTTTTGGTCAAAGGTGGGGAGGGGGAGGGGCAGTTGGGGTCACCCACAATGGCCCACAACTAAAAGCGAAAGTCCAAGTCGAAGTCGAAGTCGACACTCGATTTGCTTGATTTGCCCCGATTTACTTGATTTATGTTGTTGCTGTTATTGTAGACGCTGATGTTGCTGTTGCTGTTGCTTTTGCTGTCTCTCTGTGTGTTTCATAATAATCCAATTAGGTGCTAGGCACAACCGATCAGCCGAGCATTAGGCGACAGCTGATTGACGGCCAAAGTTGCAAAGTTGGCCCGAAGGAAGCGGCTTATTAGCCTCACTCTGACGTCTCGACGTCTCAGCGTCTCTCCAACTTGCGGCTTTTGTGCTCAGTGAAGCAAGCTTGCAACAGCTTGCAACAAATGTGGCCGAGTGGAAGAATCAGCAGCTACCGTGCCACGCACTGCATTGACTTTAATTGGATTCGATAAGGTCAAGAACAATGCGTGTGTGAGTGTTTGTTTGTGTGAGTGCGTCATGGTTAAACTTAATCTGATTTGCGGCTTTAACATTAATCCAACAATTGCCAAATAAATATATTAGCTATTCTCAAGGTGTTATGTGTGCCGAGCAATCAGCCTATTATTAGATTCACTTCAAAGTGGTTGAACACCAAATAATATTCTTTTGTTGAACATTCGCATCAATGAAATAATTTATAAATCCAGCAATAGAATATGAGCCTTAAATAATTGGTAACAGCGAGTGCGGGATTTTCTTAATTTAGATTTTAAATTCATTGTTATTATGGTTTCTGCTTCAATGTTCATTTTTGCTACACTTATGTATTAAGGTCGACTGTAGCTTGTGAAGCTTTCGGATTAAACTCGGAATAATTTAATGACTAAATTTGAATCAAACTCTATCTTATCCTTATATTTTAACAATAATATAAGAAACAAAAATAAATGAATGTTTTAGCTCTCCTTTTCATGAAAAAATAATAATAATTCAATCAATTTTCAATTGTGTCTGAAGTATGAAGTAATCACTCAATAAGTAAGTGTTTTTTAAATTTATTTTGTTTTACAATATTATTTATAAGTTATAGTTTTCACGGTTTGGTTTTGCAATTAATAAAAACAAAGTATTCATTTTATAAAGTTTCAGTGTTAATAAACTTTCTGTTAAATGTCTGGCTTTTGTTGCAAGTACAGTTAACGGAAGCCAAGTTAACAGCTTTTAAAACGTTTAATTAGCGACTTTAGCAGTCTCAGCTCTAACTAATACCAACTGAAGTCTGTGCTATTGGGAAAAGTGTGTCTTTATTTTGCCATGCAACTACTACTGTTAGTTCAAATAAAAGATTTAAAATAATTTGAGCAACTTATTTAAAGTTCAGTTTGGTAATATCTCACAGTCATAAGAAACTTCCTGCTTGGTTCAATTAAAAACCGCAGGGATTGAAATCGTAAATGTTGTTCAAAGAAAATGCATATGTTGAACGGGGCGTATGATTGATGTACAAATTGTGGTGCACTCACCGTTTCTGCTGATTGCTCTCCAGATTGTTGGCTATAATGCTGTCAGCGTGCGTGGGACGCGCACGCGGCAAAAGCGGCGGCGGTGCAGCACTGGATGTGGCACTGACTGCGCCTGTGCCACCAACTGTGGATGCTGGCATCGATGTGGCTGTGGCTGTGGCACTTGCAACGCTCTCCAGGATGGGCGGCGTATTGTGCGGACGCTTGCGGCTGTTCGTAGGCAGATTTGTGGGCTTGACGGCGCCATTCGACATCGCTTGTTGTTGCACTTGCTGCAGTTGTTGCTTGTTGCTGTTGTTGGTGTTGCTTGTGTGGCAGCTGCAAGAGGAAGACAAAACGTGGCATCAGCAAACGACCAACAATCACGAAATAGAAAACATGGAAGGCAGACTCACCTGCCGCAAGCTCGTCGGCTTCTTGGGCACCTGCGGCGGCACCTTTGCCGCCAGCGCCAGCGTCGTCGTCAGCGTCGGCGTCGGCGTCGGCGTGGTGGCCGCAGCGTAGGCAGCACGACGCGTGGATGCACCCGCAAAGCTGTTGCGACGATTCGGGGATGGCGGCGGACGTGGCTGCAACAATTCCGGTGGCGGCGGCGGCGGCAGAGGCTCATCGAAGGTGTAGCTCGTGTCCAGTTCGCCACCAAGTGGCGGAGGTGGCAGCTCTGGTGACGGCACACGCAAATGCGGATTCTTTGGCGGACGCTCGGGTGGAGCCGACGTCGACACATGGTAACCATGGCCAAGGGCGTGCGAGGGGGCGTGGCCGTGACCGTGGCCCTGGAGGTGACTGCGATGCTGCTGCGGATGATGTTGCTGATGTGCCAGAGCAGCGGCCTGTTGCAGCAGCAGCTTCTCCCGCATGGGCGCATACTCGGTGGCCGAGGAAGTGCGGCGCGTTGGCAACGCCACACGGCCACGTGGCGGTGGCGGCGGTGGTGGCATGCCACAGTCATTGAACGACAACTTCTCGGCGCTGCTAATATTGCGAATGCTCGGCGGCTTCCCATGCAGCTGGTGGTGTTCCCGGAACTCGGCGTAGTCCGAGGCGGAGCTGGAGCGACGCAGCAAATTGGGCAGCAGGGAGCGGGTACGGCGGCGGCGGCGGCGGCGGTGTTGGGGAACTGCTGCCGGACCCGGAACCAGAACCGGAACCGGAACCAGCGCCAATCATGATGGGACTCATATTGTTGGGCAGCGATCTGCGTTCCTCGTGAAGCGCTTGATAGGAATTCGAGTGGGATTGCGGTCGCAGCAACTGCTGCTCCTCCTTGTGCGCCTGTTGCTGCTGCCGCTCCACATACGATTGCACCGCATTCTTCTGCAGCGCCTTGAGCGCCGGATTGGACACGCGGTGCGTCTTGCTCGGCTCCAGGTAGGAGAACTTGGGTACATCCACCAACTGACTGCGCTCAAAGTCATTGATGCGTTCCGCCACCGAATGCCAGGCGGGCTGAACGGCTGCTCCCGCCGGGGTTATCACAGGTAGTCTGTGGGTGAAGGACAGGGATGGGGATTAGTAAACGCTTCACAATTTTCAAGAAATTAAAACAGTTCTGATAAATGCTGAAATCTGAAATGTACTACATACAGTTTCCAGGACACAGAAATGTACTTCTGATAAATTTATTAATATCTAATTATATGATTTCATATATGATGAAAAAGTTGTGCATAATATCTGAGTTAATATTTTTCTATAATCTCTGACTACTTTTTTGTAAATATAATGTGTTTACACGATTACAAATGAGTGAAACTTTGATTATTAAATGAACATGGAATGGTAATAATTATTTCATAACTCTCTTTTAACGAGAACTGAAAAGTATTAAGAATTATTTTTCGATAGGAACATTCAAGTAAGTAAGAATATTTAATTGAAATGAATTTTAATATTCCCAGTCCAAATTAAAAATGCTTTACTATGATTTTCAATTTTTCGTAAACATAAAGATACTCAACGATTTCTAAATTGAATTAAATAAAGTTAAAGTGAATTTTTGTGATACACTAAATTTGATTTCATTTGTGTTGTACAACTTTATTTGATAGATGAATTTTAGAAGCAAAGAGATCACGGATAACACACTGAATGTGTGAGGATGAGAATGGTAATAATTATTTCATAACTCTCTTTTAATGAGAACTGAAAAGTATTAAGAATTATTTTTCGGTAGGAACATTCAAGTAAGTAAGAATATTTAAATAAAATGAATTTTAATATTCCCAGTCCAAATTAAGAATGCTTTACTATGATTTTCAATTTTTCGTAAACATAAAGATACTCTACGATTTCTAAATTGAATTAAATAAAGTTAAAGTGAATTTCTGTGATACACTAAATTTGATTTCACTTCTGTTGTACAACTTTATTTGATAGATGAATTTTAGAAGCAAAGAGATCACGGATAACACACTGAATGTGTGAGGTAGCGATGCGGCACAGCAAATCTCGTGTCGTACTCACTTGGCGGACTTGTGCAGATTGGCGCTGAACTGCGGCTTCGGATGTTGCACGTACTGCGAAGTGTTGCTGTGCACCGGCTCCGTGTACGTGCTGACGGGGAATAGACGATGGTTGCTGCGATAGGAATCCAGGGGCGGCGATTGATCCGTGCTGGAAGCCACATTGGGTGCACTGCAGCTGTGTAGCTCCAATTTGCTCAACTGTGGCTTACTAGGCGGTGGCTGTGGTGCAATTGTCACCACCGCCTCGCTGCTGGATATGGTCACCGAGATGCTCGACTTGTGCTTCTGGGCAGGACGATGAAATTGCGCTTGTTGCTGCTGCTGCAGATCCCCCGTAGACTGAGACTGGGAGTGGGACTGGCCCCGCAGGGAGCGTGCCTCCTGGGGCGACTCCAACTCGGGCAAGGAACTTTGTGCCGTCAACTTGTAATTGGCGGGCTGATGCTGCTGGAAACGATGCAACGCCATCGATTGGTGCACCGGCGGATAGCTGGGACTGTGACGATGTTGCACGCGCAGCGGTTGCACGACATCCTCTGAGATCAGCGGCGACTGCTTAACACTAACACTGTCAATGCCGCTGCCGCTGCCGCCGCTGCTCCCGCTGCTGCTGCTGCTGCTGTCGGACATCGCCGTCAACGTCGTCGGTGGTGCCTGTGGTGCTGGCGGTGGTGCTGGCGATGTCACCTCACTGTCGTGCAGATACAACACGCTCTGATGTCGCTTGGGCGTCAACACCCTCGAGCTGTGCACAATCAGCTGCGAGGAGGAAACTGCGGATACAGACACAACAACAAATAAAGTTTGTACTCGATATAAACACATTCATTTCATTTTTTTGGCAACATTCGAATGGCCTAAAGGCGCAGCCAGGAGCTGCTGCGGTTGCTGCTAGTAAAAGTGGGTCGTTGGGGCCAACAAACAATGACCCAAGGTCGCCTTCCCCTTCCATCCCTCCATCCACTCGATCTCCCCCTTCTCCTGTTTATGTGAGTAAACAGTCGACAGTTATCGGATATCTACGAGTTTGAGTTCAGCAACTGGTTTAGAAGAAGGCTTCTAACCCAAATTACTCGTAACTTAGATAAAGTCACGCTCGTGGCTTCGTTATCGTTATCGATATCGATAGCTTCGTTAGGGGTATTTATGCCATTGATTCATATAATTCTTCAACAGGAATAAATTAGAAAAGCTGATAAAGGACTGAGTAATTTAACTAAATTCAATACAAAATGAGTAACTCTAAAATAAAAATAGAAGTCATGGAGAAACTAGCCAGAAAGGATAGCGTACTCGTACAACAAAGAAGTTGCAGAAACACATAAAGTTAATTTAAAATATAATTTACTCATTTTCTATGAAAGAAGTCAAAGATTTTTTAAAACCGATTTATGAGTTTTAAGTTTACACATAAGATTATATTGATCACAATGATATTAAAGAAATATATTAATTTTTAACGAAGTTTTACAACTTTAATCGATTCAGAAATATTTAAACCAGTACGAAAATAGCCATCAAATTGTTGAATAAAGTATATTTCTCAACTGGGAAACAAGTGTTCAAATTTACAAATTAATGTGAAGGAGTTTGTAATAAATTAATGGATCACTGATCGCTCAAATTAATTATATTTTCTGTGTTAATAAAATTTAAATGTGAAATCTAGTTGGATGCCAAGTTCTGATCAAAGTGAAATTGCTTGAGTTTCATTGGCTCTAATAAAACAAATTTCTGTTAAGTTTAAGTTACTATAAACAAACTCAAACAATGGTAAACAATATATTTTTAACAAAGCTATAGTAGTGATTAACTTATTGATGACCATTCAGTTTGATACCGAATCTCGATCAGTAAATATATTGTAAATCGGTTTAAAAAAGAACAGAGTTTAGTTTTAAAGCTAGGCAGAAAGTTAAAGTCGGGACTCGGAATGTTGGCATACCCGTTAGACACTTTTCAGAGCATTATTGCTTTAAAAATTAACCATTTTATTACTTCCATTCTGTTTAACCGATCGCTATGCGATTAATTAGCATAATAGATAAGCACAAGTCGGAATGTTAAAGTCGCGATCCGAATATAGGAATACCCATGGTTACAGACACAATATACCCTATTACTTATTATTTATGTGACGGGTATCAAGCCATAATGATACTGATATTGACGTTGGTTTATAGCAGACTTACCCGACTCGGCAATGGCACTGTAACCCGTCGCATGGCTCGCCTCGGAAATGTCGCTCATGGATCCGAGCCATTTGAGTGTCTCCGTGGATGAGGTGCTCTCCGAGCTGTTGTTGTTGTTGCTGCTGTTGCTGCTGCTGTTGATGTTGGTGTTATTGTTGTGGATGCTGGTGGGACTATGATTGTTGGCGTTGGAATGATGCTGGCCAAGGGAGTTGCTGTTGCTGTTGCTGCCACCGACGCTGCTAATGTTGCCACCGCTGCTGCTGCGGCTGCTGCATTGACGGGCCAGCAGTGGGATGGGCGAAGGTGCCACAGAGTTGCTGCAGACCGATGAGAGATCGTTCTCGGACCAATGATGTGACTGACGCGACAATAAATCGCTCTCCTGACGCAATCTACGAAGAGACAGTCACAATTCAGTCAAAATATTAAAGATGAAAAGAAGTTGCAACAGAATATGTCAAATCATTGTGTGCGACGAATAGTAAAGAAAAATAATGCTCTTAAACTTGTGGTTGTCATGTTTGGCATTTCCTTCTACACAACACACCACACACCACATGGAGAGGGGACCAGACAAAGGTTTTGGCCGTAATTACTTGAATTTCGGCTTAGCCTTCAAAATCGCAATTCGATGGCGATACTCGTAAACAGACATGACATGAGCACAGCGAGTGCGAGTACGAGTATGAGTTTGAGTACATACAAAACTCTCTTCAACTCAACTCTTGTCTGGTGGCAAGTTCATAACACAGGCAACAACAACAATGACAATAGAGCAACTCGAGTCTCTTGCAAAGACCTTGAAAGTTAAGCTAGTTCAGTTTGCTTTTTTATGGCTCATGTGCGACGTTTGTTATTTGCTTTTTACCAAGAATCACTTTTAATCACTTTTTCGGACTGTCTCAGTCTCAGTTTCAGTCTCAGTCTCAGTGTCTGTCTCTGTATTCGCCTGTATCTGTGTCTGAGGCAGAAATTAAATTTATAATTGTCGCCATGAAACATGTTTTTCAAACCAACCACAAAACAAAAATAAAACACTTAAACTTCAATAATAATAATAATAATAATTATAATGCAAACTCACTTGTCCAGGAATGGCGTTGCCGATGTGGAATCCGAGCTGGAAACATAGCTGTGATATCCCTCGGACTGTGCATATGAGGCCTGCTTTTGATGATGGAATGTTGTCTGATCGTAGTAGGATGAGGCTCTTATATTGTACTCCTCCAGACCAGCCTGGGTCAGGCCACATTGGTCCAGATGTTGCAGCGAGTGTTGTTGTTGCTGTTGATGCGATTGCTGCAACTGTATCTGCAACTGTTGCTGGTGCTGGTGCTGCAACTGTGACTGTTGCTGCGTTGGCGGCTGTGGCATATCATCCTGCAAAGAAAACAGAAATCAGCAACAGAAACAGAAACAGAAAACAAAAACAAAAACAAAAACAAAAACGAAAATAAGAGAAAGAGTTGAATCGTGTATTTCATTAACTCTTGTCAATTGCATAACGCTGCGTATACGTAATGCGAGAGCCTCCACCGACGATTTCACTGCAATCTGGTCAACAGTTAACAATTTAATCATTAGCTATGTCCACATCGCGAACGGGTCAGAGCCAGACTGACTCAGAGATCAGCTTGCAAATGATCGCATAATTGTTACGTGCAAAAATCAAACATATTATATACTATACTCGTAGTAAGTCCGAATCACAAGACCCAAAAGAAAAAACCTCCCCACCTTCATCATTTCATTTCATTTCACTTCAGCCTAATACTTTTGTTTGTTTGCCGTGTGCTCATTAGATAATTAAGTGAAAATTATTATTATTGCAGTGCAGCGATTGGTGGCGATAAGCACTCGACTCAGCTCGCAATATCCAACAAACTCCCAGCTCATGATAATATTTGCCCACTTGGAAACATTTGAAGTGCAGCCAAACGAAGTTGCTGTGCGATTTTGAAAACCTGGAAAATTACTTTGCACATAATCGCTCTAAAAACAACCACAGCAGCAACAACAACAACAACAACAACAACAGCGACAGCAAACAAAAATAAAACTGGACGAGTAACCAAAAAGAAACTATTTAAAAAAAACAATCAACCAGGCAAGCAAACGGAGCGTCCATAATAAGCCGAATTAAGTAACTGACTGATTGATTAACTGACCAGGGATGCATTTGAACTGCCAAATTGGTGCCACAAATATGTTTGAAAAATATACAACTCTATAGGTCATAATGGGACCAAATTAAGTATACGCATCGGGCTAACTGATTTTTAATTATTTGACAATTATCTTTAGATTTAAAATTCCTTTAATATTAAATATCTTATATATATATGTACATATATATGTTTATTTATTTATATATATTTTTATGCATTTCATAATTTTTCATATTTCGTCGTAAGTAATGAAAATGATCAATTAAATCATAGAACTTAAACTCGATTTAATATGACTGAAAATAGTAATAATATGGAGCGATCCACAAAAATCTATAGAATTGAGCGGTATTTCCGAAATTTTAGTAATTTTAATTACTTAAATTTATTTGATATTTCAATATCAATCTATTTGTATATTTTATGTAATCAATACATATTATTATAAATGCATTTTGTTGCTGTTATATTTTATTTACCATACTATTAGAGTTTTTAGAATTGGAATTTCAATAATTCTTATTAACAAATTATTAAATACAAAATTTAATTTCAGATCTTTGATCGAAATGTGACACAAAGGTCACAAATGTAATATTTAAGTGATGCTTAATATGTTATGAGATCTGTCATATTGAACATGTCTTGGATTTCAATTGCTTCAATCATTACGGCAGCCCTGGTGTCAAAGGCTCAATCAAATCAAGCAACGTATACTTAATATTTCAATGTTCGCGACTGTCGTAAACCAAATCGAATGTAAATACTCAAAAGCCCCAAAAATAAATGCGGCAACATTACTGCCAAGCCTTCTCTGAGCCACTTGACTGACTTTTGGCTCACGATTGTATGTGGCCATGTGTGTGTCTCTGTCTATGTGGTGGGGTGTGCTGTGGTTCATTGTGGTGCGACGGCATTCGCAATCACCACAATCGCCGCCATCGACGTGGGCAGCTGCTGATTGTCTTTTTGACTTTGGCGCCATAGAATTGTTGGCTGCTTAATACATGGCAAACACTCGTATATTCATATACATATAATAATAATAAATAACAATAATAATAACAACAATTATATGACAGTCACAAACGCAGACCTAGACAGCTGACTACCGACAACAGACAACAGACAACAGACAACTGACAACCAACAGCAACAACAACTACAAAGACTGCAACAGCAGCCAAAAATCATTTTTGTAGGTCAACTACTTAGGCCATTTTGCCTGTAGGCGCATCGTTTGCAGCTAGCTAAAGAATTTTAATGGCTTCAAACGTTCCCAAGACCAAATCGAAGTCACTCATTCATTCATTCATTCACTTACTCACTTACTCACTTATTCGTTCGTCGTGCCCGTCAGTTTCATTTCAAATCGCTTTTTTTTGGGATTTTTGTTTTTTGTTTTGTCTCTGTCTTTTTTGTTTTACGGCCAATTGCCATAATTATTTTGTCTCTCTAACACGAATTTAAATCAGCAACTGTCCCACGGGGCAATGGGGCCCTTTACTTTATTCCTATTCCTATTTCTATTCCTAGAGAGAAACTGACTGGGCCCACTGTAATTATCCATCCACAGCTGTGTGCAACCATGTGAAATTGCCCCGGATGAGCAGCAACTCCAAGTTGAGTATTTCAGCTACAACAACAGCTAAAGATACAGCTACAACTTCATACAGATACAGATACAGATACAGAGACAGCATCTCACACAATAAATCAATGGCCGCAGTGGTGGGGCGCGTATTAAAAGTGGTGCAGTGGGTCAACAGCTGGACGCAGCTGAGCGCCGCTGGCCGTTGATGATTCTTAATGGTCCACAGTCTTGATCTTCCTCTCTGCACTCACCCTTCTCTCCTCTCTCCTCTCTCCTTACCCCTCTCCACGACTCAGCCAGCGCGTGTTAAATAAATCACTTGATGGAGTGTTAAGCATGCGCCCTAAGGCTGAAAAACTATTGAAAGTAGCGCTTGTGAAGCTCTGTTACCCATTTTGATAAACTGGAGTACTAAACTCCAAGAGAATGGAAAGAATTTGGCAAGTCTTCAAAAAAAACAACATCATATATTGCTCGAAATATGCTGCGTATGCGTAATGTGACTGTATATAACAAGTCACAAGTAAATAATACGTAGAATTGTTATTAAACTTCTAAATTTCTTTTTATATTTTATTTAATATATCTTGTTCATTTTATTTATATTATTTAATTTTTAATTTTAATTATTTGTTATTAATTTCATGTGACAATATTTAAATAAAATAAAAAAAATAAATAGATATGTAGATAAATAATTTGAGAATCTTTAAAATAAATCTACACCCCACAATTAATCGATAATAAAACTGCTTTTCAGTAACTTTTACTGTTAGTGAGAATCAATTTCCAAATTTAAACAGACAATTCTTTAGAGAGCCTAAGAATAACCAAAAAGAATTCCAAACGAGCTCGGGAATCAAATTACAAATAGAACAAATACTTCAAGTAATTAACAATGTGTAGAAAGCACATTAAAAAATCGATTATTTTAAATATTTTTTATAGTTTTTACTTTGAATTTTCACACAGATTTCACTCAGAAGTGCGAGTGTCACTTTCAGCCAGTGTCAATAAAACCAATTACACCAAAAAAAAGATGTTAGATGAAAGAAAAAGGAAACCAAATTCAAAAACAACTTAGGAACGTGTTCAATTTAAATACAAAATTGAAATTTCATTCATAATTCGTGAGCTCATAACTGACAAACACTCCAGATTTTTGGCATTAATCGTAAACGAATATAAGTCTAAATGGCCATTGGTCAATGCCAACAACAATGCAACTAGCAGTATTACTCAGTTAAGCTTGTGGTATTTGAAATATACTAGATGTTGACAACAACAACAACAACAACTACAACAATAACAATAACAGAGAACACTTTGAGTTGAGTCACTCGAATGAATTGACTCAGCGACGGGGTCAAAAGTGTCAGACGGCAAATTCAATTGTCAAAGCTGATAACAGATGGTGAGAGAGGGAGAGGGAGCGGTAAAGGCAGAGGAAGGGAGACAGGGATACAGAACCACCCACGTGTTGTCAACTTGACTTTTGTTTTATTATGATTGCAACACACTCACAGCACACACACACCGATGCAAACATAAGTCAAGCTGTCACATGATCTAAAAATTTTTTATATTTGGCGAAATGTGCAATGAGAATGCGGTAACAACAACAACAACATGAGACTTTTTAAACCCATAAATGCCCCTCCTCTCTCCTTCCACACACACGCACACACACACAGCGAAAGAGAGAGAGAGAGAGAGAGACACACACATAGATTTGCACTCCTTTGGCAGCAAATGGAATTTTTCTTTGAGATTTTTGTGTCAAGCTGTCAACAACTCCAAGTAAAACAACAACAACAACGGATTGAAAATCGAAAATGTGGCTGTGTTGTTGCTGTTGTTGTTACTAGTGATGACATATAAATTTCATTACCCGATTATTAAAACAAATGATTAATGTTGTGAAGCGATTTTAAACGAAATTAATTTATGAAATATGTCAATAATCGATTAATCTTTTTTTATGTAAATTGCTGCAATTTTTGAAATTTGATACATGTGAATGTGAAATGCTAAGACCATTTAATAACAAAAACATGAAAGTGCAAATAAATAATTAAATTGTATTTATTTAATGGGGAATTAAAAGGAAATTCAGCAACAGTTGTTCGGACAAGAGTTCACGCCTTTAAAAATAGACGCACATTGTTCTCATTAGTTTTCGACAAGTTTAGTGCAGTTTTATTTGTGACAAAGTCCATCGATAAAAATCGCTCTGTTACCTTTGAATTTTTATTTATTCGCAAATGCGATGCGATTACTATTTGAGCAAAAGTTCGATTTAAGATTCAATTAATCGAAACTCATTTTGCGAAACAAGTAAATCGGGAATTAAGGCATCAGTAATCGATTAATGTGTAACATATGTTTAATCGTGCCATCACTAGGTGTAACAGCAGCAGCTGATCGCAGTTTCTCCTCTGGCCTGGTCTCATCATCATCATCGTCATCATCGTCATCATCATCACCATCATCATCATCTCTACTGCTGAATGATTTTTGGGGGATTTCGTGAGGAAATTTTCCCAACTTTTGACTTGCGTTTTCCATTGTCGCTGACTTTTAATGGCCAACACGAATTTGACTCTTTAATGGAGAGCCAGCGAGAAACGCGCCCCAGCACAAAAGCAACAAAAATAAAAAGAAATTGCAATCAAAATGCGAGCAAACGTGTCAGCTCCAACTTCAATTCCAATTCCAACTCCAACTTCAACTTCAGCCTTAGTTTCAGCTATGAGTTCGACTTAGGCGCGATCGTGCCGCGATTTCGATTTGAATTTGGCAAGAGCACGAAAGCAACCGACTGTCAGTCACTCAGTCAGTCAGTTAGTCGCTCAGTCAGTTGATCAGTGCTTCAGTTTCTTTAGTCTCTTGCTCAGCATTCTGAATTGTATTGCAAAATGCAAACTCACTTATGTTATTATGCTATATATACTAAATGCTTTAGATTTGTGTTTCCATTTGCATTTAGTCAAATTTTCCATTCCATCTGAAGGCTAACTCTTTCAAAAAGTTATTACAAAGTTGAGTAATCCACACACAAAACGCGTCAGTCACCTAAGTTGGTGTAGATATTCTAGAAATTGTTCAAAAATTACGCTTTTTAATATTTTTAAAAAATATTAATTTTCACAATGACTTTATAAATTTTGGCATAACAATCTGTTGAATTCAAAAACAAGCTTGTCAAAGGCCTTACAAATTTTCATAATTAAATAATCATAGTTAAGTTTGTTTATCAACTTGAACGTCAACAAATAAATAAATATAATAATATTTCGCATTTGATTGTTGAATTGTTGATTTTTCAACAAATTTGCAATTAAAGATCAAGCCAAGATCAAAGTGAAATAAGACATGAAAATTGTCACAGCTTTGTAAAAGTAATGGCAGTTGTAAGTAGTATATAAAGATCATTAACTATAGTTTTAGGCAACTCAGATGACTTGAAGTTTTATCGGTTTGGTCGGCAAATCAATGTGGAGTGTGTTGATGTCCATTTTCACACTTTCGCAAAATGGAAGCTGGTCGAAAGTGATGCCTCCTGCCGCCTTTCGCCAACTGTCAACGGTCAAGTGGCAGTTGGCCCTTTTGTGGTAAGAGCTGTGGCCAAATGAAAGTAAATCTTTGTGACTTAATGCGGTGTAACGCCACTCGGCCTGATTGGTAATCAATTGTGGCATTTAAGAGATTGCCACTGCAGAGCGGGGGAGGGGGTTGAGGTAGGGGTAGGGGTAGGGGCAGGAATTGAGATAAGGATGCGTCAGCGAATTGCGCAAGCTGAAGGCGCGTCTCATTAGCGTGTGTGCTGTATAAGACTTGAGGGCAGGATATGCGAGCAACAGCAACAGCAACATCACGCAACTGCAACTGCAACAACAATAACCGAGTGCATCCTTGACCCCGTTGGCAGCGAATTAATAACCTGGAGCTGGAGCGAGCCAAACAACTGGTAATGGTCATGGCATGGTAACCAGTCTGAATCGGAGACTGTGTCTCTTTTACATTGGATCCGGCCTGGCCTGGTCGCTGTCTCTGGTATGCGGCACAAGATTTATGGCCAGTGATAAGTTTGAGGCGTGCAGGCAATAAGAACGCAGCAGCTTGGCAATCAACTCAACCGACCAGGCCAAGGAGCATGCCAAGAACAAATAAATAGTCATGCGAAAACAAACTAAGCGAAGAGACAAGCAGACAAGCAGACAAGAAACCAACCAACTGACAAGTCCAACTCGTTTGCAGCTCCACTTTATGCTGGATAATGTTTTCTAGTCAACTCTCACTCTCTCTCTCTCTATCTCTCCTCTCTCTCTATCACAGACTCTCCCTATCTCACTCCCTCCATCTCTTTGTCTGCCCTTTTCGACTGAAGGTCATGCGCATGCGCAGCGCTCAACGATGCGCAACTGAATCTTGGCGAGACTTTAGCTGATTCTTGTACTTTCTACAATACATAGTATGTACACTGGTAAAAAAAGATGGTTCTAAAATGACGATTTTAGTCGCAGAACTAAGAATTAAAATATAAAACTGCAACTAAAAAGAATAAATAGTTAATAATAAATGAAAAATAAAAAATAAATAAATAAAAGCTTTAAAGGTTATTTAATTTTTAAATTTATTAAAATACATATATTTCTGGCGTTCTTAATAAGGTTTTTACAAAACGTGGATTTCGAACCCGCGCTTGTTTCTAACCAGAGCGCCAAGATTATAATTATTTTACTTGGAATTAGTAATTTGATCCTAAAATGGTCAAATTGTACAACAAAATATATAAGATGAATCTTATTGATTTTAGAAGTTGGTCTTTTTGCTCAGTGTACATACTTAGTAAATGTATATGTATAATAAATGTATTGTATGGACAACATCATGTGAATATTAGCCATAATTAGGCAACAGGTGGCAAGAGGGCCTTTAATTATGCACGCTCCAGCAGCCAAGAATTGCGGCAGCAGCTGTTGACGTTGAGCCTAATTAGAAAGCGCAGATTTTCACTTTTCTTTGGTCACTTGGATGAGCGCGTGGTGTCCACGACAGCTGTCGCCTCATCAAGCGACGACAACACACAAAATCAATGGACTAACAGCAGCTTGCAACAACAACAGTCATTGGTATCTACAATCGAGCCAGCCCGATTTCGGGAGACCCTGTACACCTTAGATGGGCTTAGCTTTACTTGAAGTCGATAATTAAATCGAGTTATCAATTCGATTTTCATTAAACGAACCTTCAAAATCTCAACTTTAATTTGATTTTGTATGAAAATTATAAAATTCAAATTTGTATATATTACCAAACTCTTCAAAATCTCTAAAGTATCGTAAGTTTGTCAAATCTGCACCCAAGTTGGATACTTTTATATTTTTCATTGCTGTCCATGTTTTATTCTCTACTCTACTCTCGTCTCAACAAATAATTTAAAACTCAAAAATTATATGGTATAAAACAAAAATATGTTTTTAAATTTCTGATTTTTAGTATATGTATACATTAGTATATTTATAGTAGTATAGTATAGCATATTTGTATATGTATTAGGTACGTAGTATTTCATCAAGACAAAACAAACTAACGTTAAGTTATTTCTTAATAAAAGGCAAATTGAAATACATGCAGAAAACAACAAAAAATTTTTGGATAATGTAAACCAATGATTGTTTTAAAAACTTACAACTCAAGTTATTAAACCATATTTGGAGATATTCGATCGACAGCAAACGACAACTACTAAGACATCTGTAAAATAAATAATAATTAAGTAATTCATAATAATTTATGGATTGCTTTATAAACGTGTAGCCAATTATAAAAGTTTTATTAATTAAAGTTATAAATAAATTGAACTTTCAAAAACATAGGTTTAATAAATAACAAATTTGCACTAAGAATAGTTTAATTACATTTTGAAGTTTAGATTTAAATCAGCTGCATATTTCAATTTTGCGTTAACTGTTCAATTTTGATTTAATGTTAATATAATCTTAGTTTAAGTGACTGACTGATCAGTTCGATTCATTCTAAAAATTAGATTCGAAATGTACCAGTTTCTGGTATGATTTCGCATTCATCTGCTGCCTTATATTGCAGTTTAATTTTAGGCTTTCTTCTTTGTAAATATTTATATTTGTCATTTCCACTCTTAGTAATGTTTTCGGAGCATGCATATCCCATTTTTTTTATAAAACTTATGGACCCTTTGCCATCTTAAGTCACAGGGTCTAACAACAACAACACGAACTAGCAACAGCTGCTGCTGTGCTGCAGTTCCTAAAATGGCATATATACTCGACTCGACTCGACTCGGACTCGTATCATGTCTGTCACATTGGATTGCAACTGGATCGAAAGTTTGCATATTTTTGCAAGGGCAGCTGTCGTCAGAGGAATGTCTTTTATTTGTTGTTGCTGTTGGTTCGAAGACGCTTCTAAGTTGGCATTAAATTACGTATGGGAACAAAGAGGCAGGGGATGGGATGTTGGGGAGATTGTTGAGACAGGTATGAGAGTTTCTTGCACGCAGTTCATTTGCGGTTGCCAGCAGCAGCTCCTCAAGAATTTCGATGAACTTCAAAAGAGCGACAACAACAACAAACATCAACAAAACATCCTCTCATCGAACACATTGAGATGGAACTGTTGTTGTTATTATTGTTGTTATTGATGCTGAAGTTGCTGTAATGAAAACGAGTTGTTTTTGACCTCAAATTTTCGTGCCGTGAGTGTCGCTTTGTTTGTTCGAAGAAACAAAAGTGAAATTGTTTCGTTGAGGCTCAGAACTAGCAGCAGTCCAGCAGCCTATAAGAAAATAAGAAAAGCACTTTCATCTGGGCTAGAAGATACCCAGTCAATGGCTCATTAGATAAGTGACAGTAAATACTATTTTATTCAAAAGAACTAATATATTAGTCAGTTAAGAGATATCTTTCAAGGTAAAAGTCTATGAACAAACTCATTTTCATTCTCAGGTCGACCTAACGAAAAGAGTCAAAGACAAAGGACCACCCAAAGTCTCAGATAACCAATTTTGTGAAGAACGAAATTATTATTTAATATGTATATCAATATGACAAAAATGTAATTAAAAGTGTAAATAGTCAGTAAAGATATAATCCATTCCAGTTATCAAACTTCAATTACTATAGATTTAATTTATTAATTTGTTTTTAACTTTACCTAGATTTTTTTAAATTGTAAAATTACTCAATAAATTGACTACTTTCATGATGATTTCATTATAATTTCTCTCTGCTTCAATTTAAAATTGAATTAAAAACAGAATATTTAAAAATATTAAAAACTAATTTGAAGGAGAGTATTAAATTATATTGTAGTTTATGTAAATACAGAAATAACTGAGCTAACAAAAGGAATTAAGCAAAGTCTAGTCGGATTTAAAACTACGTTAAATATGTAAAAGGCCAACGGCACTGGCCAAATGCATTGCAGCTTGGTCTGTTAATTAATTAACAACCTGTCTATAGATGCCCATGGCAAAGTGCCTTCAAGTGGCTGGCAGTTATTTGTTGGCCATAAAAAAGACAAAAGGTGAAACTCTTGCACCTGTCACGCTGAGCCGAGTCAAATTGTAAGCGTTGCAATTATTTGTTATAATTTCTGTTGAAAAAATGCAAAGCATTGACGGTTGGCCATCTCGATTCCCAGCTTCTATGGAACCAGCTGGAGGGATGAAGGACGAGGGGAGTAAGGGGAATTGGCGGCAAGCTCTGATGGCGGCGCAAGTTCAAAGACGGCACAAACAATTTAACTGGAATCTGGCTAGAATTTAGCGCTGGCAGGCGGCATTGTTGCTGTTCTTATAGCCTGTTGTTGTGGTTGTTGTTGTGTTGTCTCTTATGTTGCTGCTTATGTTGCTGTTGTTATTGTTATTCTTACTGTTGCTGTTGCTGTTGTTGGACTGTTGGCATTAATTAATTGCAGAGCTGCGCGTCGTGTGTGAGAAACGAGTTCGATGTCGATGGCAAGTTAGAAAACTAATGAGCGTTAAGAGTTTTGTGCTTGAGCATTGGAAATGAAAATGAAAGAGCAACAAAAGAAAGCCACAATCAACACGGGAAAGAACATAGCACTTAAATACCCTGCAATTTCACTAAAACTAATCGTAGTTTATTAAAATTTCGAATAAAAGAATTAGCTACATTTATATTTATTTATTTCCGACATTTTCCAATTTTAAGTTACAAGTATAATATCTATTAAATCAGTCATTATGCAAAAACGAATGTAAAGTTTTTATTTCTTTATATATTTATATAAAATAATAATAGAATTATAAGACATCATGGTATTGCTGATGTAGAAGTTCAAAAGCATCAATAGAATTTAATACGTGAGGAAAATTGAAATCCTTGAAAACTTTGTTTAAAGATGTCTAACGAACAAAAGTCTCAAAGTCAAGGCTGCAAACTGGTTCTGCACCGAACCTCGTTGAACCTGTGTGATTCGGAATTTAAAACATAATATTGAGTTGTCAATATATCGCAAAACATTATATATATCGAATGTACCTTATTCGGGATGTTCATCAAAAATTGAGTGAGCCAACTTAATTCAGAAAAATAACTAGGATAAACAACCCCAATGAGTTACCGACTTTTCTCGGGAACCGATTCATTCAACTCATAAATAGCGTTGGAATATAGATATTTCGATAGTTCGATGTATTTCCCCATCACTGTCCAAAATGCATATAAATTCGTGATATATTATTCAGCGAAACTACTTAAAGTAAGCTTTTACTTGAGATATCCTACGAAGACATAAAGAGCTTAATGCTCGCTTACCCTGCATTATCTACAGGGTATCAAAAGGAGGCGTGACCCACAGTCACCGCCCTAATTGCGCAACAGAATATGTGAGATCTTTGAGCTGCTGCTCGGAACTGTTTAGTTTGAAACTCTTTGGCGAAATATGCGATCATTTCCGTGGCAAAACGAAAGCGTACGCCGGACAGTTCACGGAAATGAACCAACAATTAAGTGTTGGACTTGGCTAAGTGATCAGTTAGCTGCAGTTACACACACAATCACACACACACACACACACACACTCTGGAAAGCACTTCAAGCGCTTACCACTTGAACTTTACATCGTAAAGGGCTAAAAACGAAAAAGTAAAAAAACGAAAGAAGACAACAAATTCCAATGGAGCGTCAAGTGTTTTGGCTGATTCGACAAAAACAAAATCAAAATATTAAGCGAAACTTTTACACTTACTACCAAATAATTTATCTTATTGTATTTTTCTGTGGAAATCGGCGCATTCATCTGAAAGACTCAAAAAATACAATAGATGAAAGACAAGAAGGAAGGGGCGGATGGATGGAAATGCGAAGCGACCTTCGTCAAGCTGCCAGCATTACAGTTTTTTTGTCAGCGCTGCAAGTGGGCGTGGCCGCAATTAATTTGTTTGCAGCTATAAATAGCCATGGCTTGCCGTCGTCTGCCGCAATCTGCGTCCACGCCCACTTTTTCTGCAAAGGCAAAAATGAAAATAAAAATAAAACTAATAATAAGAATGAACAGAAGCAAAGGCGACGCTTGGAATGCGTCTAATCGGTGCAAAATCGCCCCAAAACTCGTTCTAACCAAGAGGGGAACGGAGAGACGAGAAGTCAAGGTGAAATGCAGATGCAGACGCTGCAGACACTTCAGACCACCATCAATGGATCCCTGGCTAGAAGCTAGAGATGAAGTCATGTCTTCTAATAACTGGAACTAAAGTTTGAGCCACGGCAACAGCTACATCATATGAGCAATTATCCGTTGCCCACAGAACGATATGAAAATACCAAAGAAAATGTGGCAGAAAATGTTAAAATGGTAACAACTAATCGAGCATACGCACTGTGGGTTCAATAACCTGCCAATCGAGTTGCGTCTTCGCCTATCGTCTTTCGACTATCGATCGCGGTGTTGCCAAATAAAAAACATCATGTAAAAATCGATGGTTATTCAATGGTCTCCCGCATGCCAAAAGCAACAATAGAAAGAAGACCAAAAAAAGAGGACGAGGCGGTAGAAGAATAGGAAGCAGATGAAGAAACAACAGAAGAAACAGCTGAAGTCATAGCTGGGTTGGGTACATTGCACAGTGATAAGGTCAACTTTGTTCCAATTCACATAGAAATAACTCGATATCGACACATTCACATTTACATTCACATTTCGAAGTTATATTCTATATCTACACTCTTTCAGATTCTACTCTCTTTCTATTTCTCCATCTCTTACTATTTCTGTTTCTATTTCTATTTCGATTTCTGTTTCTGTTTGTTGCTTGTTGTTTGTTGTGTATTGTGTGTTCATAACCCATTTTCTTTGTGCTCTCTTCGTGCACGCTTCGAGGCAACATTTAATTGATCGGATTCACTTTGATTGATCGGATCGTCGCTGTTGATAATAGTACCGTTAATTTGGTAAATTATTTAGCATTTAGACGCAAAAAGCAATCCATTTTCATTGTGATCATGATGATGACGATGATGATGATCATGTTGACCCTGTATTACAATCAACTTGTAATTCAGTTAAAGGTTAATGGGTGACGGGGCAATTGGAACTTTAGCGAAACGAGATAGAAGAAGAGCGAAAAATTCTTGAGATTAGTGAAGAATGCGGCGTATAATTGAATTTCTATAAATAAACGCTAGTTTTGAGAGAGGCAAAGAATATCCCACATATTGTGGCATGATATCAATAGTTTCTCTTCTAAAATAAGATATAACAGTTAACAATCCGTGAACGGAAATACCAATAACAGAATATTCGAATAACAAAAGTCGCCTCACAATCGAATTACTATAAATAAATTTTAGATGAAAGCGGAATAGAATATATCTCGTTTTGTGACATGATGTTAACAGATTCTTTTCAACAATAAAACTGTATATATTTCCCAAACTGACTCTCGTATAACTGACAGATCTTTCGTATGAATAATAAATAAAGTTCCTTTATAAAGTATACTCATCCATTGAGAACATTCCTACGGTTTCATTCATTGGCAGGCTGTCCCCTGTCTGATCCTCTTGCATGAGACATGCGATTATAATCGCATTACCCTTTTCACAATTCCATGATCCATTTACGGAGGCACAAAAACAAAAGTACCGTTTTGCTGCCTGAGTGACACAGTATTGTGATTTCGAAAACGAAAACTGAGAGTTGGGAGAGTCAAGAGAGTTGAGTTGAGCAAGAGGCGACAAATGGAGGTCAACCTCATAATTCAATTAGGAACCTGCAGCGGTGACACTGCACGCCGATCCCCAACCAAATTCCGAACCACTGTGCGTGGGCTACTGGCAAAAAATGTGTATTATTATTTTCCGCTTGCTGTGCTTATTTCTTCTCATTCTTTTTTCCTTCTCTTTTTATAAAAATTGTTTTTGCCGGCCATGTAAATCGTAGTCGACAATCACAGTAAAATTTTGTTTGTTTAAGCCTTCACTTTTTCTGTTGTGGAACGGACTGTAAGACTGGGGACTGGACCAGAGACCAGAGACCGGAGACTCAGACCGAGACCGAGACTGGAACTGTGGGCAATGAGTCAGCTTCAGTGCGATTGGAATTCTGCGCGCTTTGAGGATTTATTAACAAGAATAATAAAAAAACCGAAACCGCAGAAACAGAAACAGACGCAGACACGGCAAGAAGAGCCAGCAGTTAAACCGGTTGGTAAACTTGCATACCCTGTAGCCGGAGATTTTCAAAGGGTACACTCTTTCAATTCTATTCTAAATAATAACTTGAATCTCTCTGAGTTAAACTTTAAACAAGTCTCAAAGTGTATGTCGTATCATATCCGTAAACTTTTGCTATTTGTTAATATGGATTAAATAAGATTTGACTCTTTAGTTGAATTTTTAATCATAAATCAGAAAATTATTATTATTATATCGTAATTACTAAGATCAACCATGCTAGGGAGATTTATGTTCTATTAAACAAAAACTGGGCAACTCATTTTGCATACTAAAAGATAGGGTATCACATGGTCAAGCAGGTAAAGTGTTCTTAATGACTTTTTTGTTTTCAATGCGAGTTTAAGTTAACGTTGGAGTTTGTGCTTCGGACTTGGTTTTGGGTACACAGAGAAAAATCAATCTCATATCAGTGACTTTAAGTCTCTTATATCAATTACGAAACAGTGGTTTTATGTTTGGTTCTCCATTTCACTGGATGCATTGGGATTCTTTAATTTATCAAATATATCGTGTTTTCCAGGGATTAAAACCGTTATCGAAGCCTTAGCCTTTAACCGGTATTATCGACTGAAATCGGTAACCGTAATCGAAATACAACTATTTCTTAATATAATAAACCTAAATTAAGATTAATTACCGATTCACGCATAACGGACAGTTTAGCTTGAGTCCAGCTATAAATTTAAATATGATTTGTCATTTGTCAAAGTAAATTTGATTTTAAATTTGAGTATCGATCTTATAAGATTGATCTTTTTCAAATTTATTTAATCTTTTTGTGAAACATTTTTACTAAAACTTAAATTTTTTATGAGCCAACACATTGCGGTTTTTCGATTCACAAAGATTTTGTGGAACCGATAAATGCAAACCAAAATACAGACCGTAACTGAAACCGTTAATCGTTTCGGTTCGATTCCCTGCTTATGGAATAGGACACTTCTAAAATTGAGCTTTTTTTCTAGTTCCAATAGGAACATTGCTTAGCATTTAAAATACATATAGTATGAACTAAAAAAGAGTTCAGGCTAAAGTTCGGAATATTAGAACGATTTTATTCGTCGTAACTGTAACTGGTTTAATACCCAGCTTTCTTTTTATAGGACATTTCTAAAGAGGAATGCATTTCTCTAAACAAAGTTTAAGGAACATTGCTTAGGTTGTATTACATCTTAAATACATATGTATGTATTTAAAGTTCAGAATATATTTCACCGAAATTTTAGAATGATTTTTTTCACCGTGTATTAGTTTGGGTTTCTCGTATGTGTGGATAGCTTACCTGTATGGAACCGGCGACCGATGCGGAACTGAAGCTGGCATTGCTCGCCGCATCCGACACGGAGAGGGGCGTGAATTGCTGTTGTTGTTGCTGTTGTTGTTGCTGTTGCTGTTGCCGTCGCTGAGACGTTGCCTGAGTTGGGATTATTGCATCCTTTGAGTTTGAGGCGGACTTGAGTGCGGGCAGCAGCATTTTCGACACTGACATTTTGTCCGTTTGTCCATTGCCGTTGTTGTTGTTGTTGATGTTGATGTTGGAGCTCTCTAGTGGCATTGTTGCTGCTGCTGCTGCTGCTGTTGTTGCTGTTGCTGTTGTGGTCGTCGTCGTGGCTGAGCTCTGCTGATGATTTCCGTTTTCTTTATGATTTCGCATTTTCATTTAGTAATTGCTGCCCGGGATTTCAGTTTACGTTTCTTTTCAGATTCGGTTTCGGTTTCGTTTTGGATTTTGGTTTTAGTGTTGTGTTGTGTTGTGTTGTGTTGCAGCGATTATTATAACTACTATTATGATTATGTGGATTATTATGTGGATGTTGAAATTGTTTTAACACTTTGTAGCCAGCATTTTGGCGACTCTAAAATTCAAAAAAACAAATACAAAAATAAATAATAATAGCACATAAATATGAAACAACAATTATGCAACATTCAAACGCACATTTCACTTTGCTAAATGATTTTTATTATAATTGTCAGTCTGTCTGACAGCATTGTTGTCGTTGTTGCTGTTGTTGTTTGTGTTGTTGTTAGTGAGGCTGTTGCTGTTGCACTTTTTCTTATCGAACTGTGTTGCGCATCTCTGGAATGCAGCCCCAAGAGAGGACAGACAACGATGGAGACAGAGACGGACATAGAGAAGAGAAAGAGATAAAAAGAGAAGAGTATAAGAAATTGAATCGATTGCTTTGGCCGTGTTATTTATTGCTGCTGTTGCCGTTGCCGTTGCTGTTGCTGTTGCTGTCGAGTTATTTGGGTTTTTGTGTAATATGCGCTCAAGTCTCTTATGTATTTGGTGATGCATTTGTGTGAAAAGTGAACCAGGTTTACATAACATTGACCCAAGAGGGCAACTGCTGACAGACAAAGTCCCCCAACCAACCAACCAACCAAGCACCCCCTGCCCCTTTCCTCCCCCCCTTCCTCGCCCTTCCTGATTTGTGTGTAAGCCAATAAACAAGTTTTGTATATTTCAAATGCGATTTGTTTGCCGACTGCATTTTGGTTACGTTTCGTTGGCCACAGCAACATCGACCCACGCACCACAGCAATTCCCCTGGCACCCCGTCACCCATCCACCCTACCCCCACCCCTTTCCCCTGGGACCCCTCTACCCTCTTGCCACTGTAAATGTCAACTGGGCATTTTGATGCCATGTCAAATGGGCGCCGGTTGTGGCATCTTGTGTATGGTTTCCATATGCAAATTGCTGCCCATTAATGCCAGCACTGCCCCGTAAACTTCAAGTGTTTAATGCATAATTATAAGGCCTCTAGATGGGGCTGAAACTGCGAGTTTGGTGGCTGTGACTGAGACTGTGACTGCGTAACTGCCGCAGAACTGGACTACTGCAAATACTGCAAAACTGGATTCTAAGACACCGTTGACAAAACCCTGCAAGCCACAAAGCACAGCCCAAGCCAAGTCAAGTTAAGTCAACTCAACTCAAGTCAAGTCAAGTCAGGCTAGAGCTATAGATACAGCTACAGCTACAGATTCAGCTACAGCAACAGATACAAATAGATGAAAAGCTAAAGAAGCCTGTTTGAGGGGGCAAAGTACGCGACGACGCAGATAAATCTACGACATGAAGGCACTTAATGCTTGACTACACTACACAACAAGAAAAAGGAGGATCATTCTGAATCCCAAATTTAAAAATTCTGATTTTCGCATGTAATAATTTATGTCTTCATTTTACAATCAGTAATAAAAAGGAAATTCAGATTCAAAATTCCTCTAAGAATTTCGTGATTAAAGCATTTGTTAAGAACGAAATGAATTTGGAATTTCAATTAAATATTCTATTTCACTAGCCACTTAGTTACATTTTCAATTAATTACATTTCATTTTAATCTATTTTCTTAGAACATAAATCCAAATGTGGTATGTTTATATTTTATTTTTTAATCGTATATTTCTTTATTTGTCATCGGCTTCCTAGTTATATTCGGCGACCTGTCACATATAGTAGAAGAACTTCAGCTTGAAAGTTAACTTCCAGCTAAAAAATCTGCTATTTTCCTGTTCTATTGAGTTTAGCTATGACATAATTATATTGACCTATTTCCGTTCTCACTTCCAATCTTATAGGATTTCAAAAATCCTATTATTCCAGGATAATTAAAAATGATATTCGAATACTTTATCTGATCAAAATATTTCTGAAATTAAATGAGAACAGGTAAAAGATTCTCACTTCCGATAAATCTCGCCTGGAGATAAATGTATTAAATCTAAATTGTATCTAATAGTTTTTATTTAGTTACATGGGAAAGTGTTTCTCATGGCTATTTTATTTTTTGCTGTGTAGTCGCCCGGCTGCTCGGCTGCCTGGCTGCCTAGTTGCCTCACTGGGAGTGCAATGACATCGCAATCGCAGCCTGTTGCTCCTGTCGCCAGCCGAGGAGCACTGAGGAGTCAGCAACAGCAGCAGTTTGTGCCCAGCGGCTTTGCGTTTGTGTGTGAAAGCTGCTGCCCAAAAAAATAGTTGGAAAAAATACAACAGCAACAACAACATGAAGAAGAGAAGGAAGAAGTAGAAGAAAACAACAACTAGCAAGCAATTCGTTAATTATGGCCCCAAGGAGCTCTCTCTAAACTGTGCGAGAGCGGAACTTCTGCCACGCAGTGTGGCAGCAACTAGCGACTGTTGCCGCTGGTCATTTTGGAGCACTAATGGAGTCGATTTTCGGCCAACATTGTCTACACTTTGCCATTGTTGTTGTCTCGCTTAACTCTGGTTTTTTTTTAGTTTTTTATTGTTTTTTATTGTTTCGCATTGCGCTATAAGCGAAATTAGACACTCTTGCTGGCCAGCGCGACTTTTGCCATCGACGTCGACGTCGACATCAAAATCGGCATCAAAATAGACATCGAACTCGAACTCGAATACGACATCGAAACACGAAATGCAAAATGACAGTTTTCCAAAAAAAGTTGCGGAAAACCAATGGCCAACAGTGGCGCCAGCAAAATGGGCACAGTTCCCAGTAGTCCCAACCCCTTCCTCAAATACCTCTCCCCCTCCACCCTTCTATCAGTCACAGTCTAAACACTCATATGAGTAGAGAGACAGAGAACGAGTTTATAAGCAAGAGTTTATATGATATCGCTAGTCCAATAAATTCCAATACGAAGCACACTCGGTGAGGTCAAAAACAGGCTTCACTACACTAAGCACTACACTTCTACACTAAACTACACAAATCAGCGGCTGACTGTATACGATCGCTAGCCTGGGGTGTGAGTCAAGATTCTTGATCCTAAACAGGAAATTTTTATTTATAATTGATTGATTTAAATATACATTCTGTATTGGAATTTACTGTGGGAACAGAATAAAAAACAGAGACAACAAGTGAGAGAGGCAGAGAGGATGATTGAAGTTTTATAAGATTATATCTTTATTATGAAGACAAAGAATTGTGCGACGTTAACAAATATCAAAGAATTATGCGATTAAGTAGACTGATCAATGCCGTTGAGAGTTACTACATATTATTGTCTTTAAAGTTGCTTACTTTGGGTAATAAATCATCAATTTCTAATGTCAAAAGTTTATATGAAAATTTAGATTTAAGGAAATTTGTTTATAACTCAATTACTAAATCGAACAGTAAAATTCGGAAGCCAAATATAATATATCAATTGCTTAGAGAACTGCAAACTGGAAATCACATTTCTTTGTTTAAATTATAAAATATAATTTCTCTAGGGGATATTCTAAATAAAAAATGACTTGCAGTCTAGAATAATAATATTTTTTGCTGGCTCTAGCTGTTGAAAGAAATGATCAATTCACAGTGGAGCAATCCACAACTATATAACATGCCAAGGTAATAACTGAAAGATCGACTTGGTAAACATATTGTTGATTAACTTATATTTATATACCATATTTATTTTTAGTAATTTCCCAGCACTTGTTTGGTCTCCAAAATGATTTTCCTAAACGTTAATTGCCAGATTTAACAGCTTTGTCATTCGAAATTGTTATCAGCTAAAGATTTTTTTTAGTTTTGCCGAACAGTTTTAGCCAGCCTGAAAAGACTTGTCAAAGATTGAGATGTCTGATAAAGATAATGTCCCTGAACTGAGTTGAGCTGAAATGTTGCTGTTGCTGTTGCTTGTAGTTGTCATAAATTCCGTTCAAATTGTTGTAGTGTCAGCTACTAACAAGCGTAACAAAGTGCTTAACAACAACTAGCAACCAACTACAACGGCTGTGGCAATGGCAATAGAGAGATAGAGAGAGATGAATGAAACTGTTACCTGCCTGGTTATGTTGTGATTAGGTTTACCTGGCGAGCTGTTTGCATTTCAGCTGCCTTAGCCCTGTTGCTGTTGATGCTGCTGTTGTTGCTGTTGCTGCTGCGATTCATTATAATTTTTGTCAATTCTCACAGGTAGAGGGGATCAGACAAAGGTGAAGATCGCATGGCGCTGGGACATTCACACAGCACTAACAACAACAACAACAACAACAACTACTACTACTACACTACAAACACCAGAGCAAAAACGCATAAATTTACAATTAAATTTAATTCGTTCGCTGGATTTCCGCAAAAAGCAGCGACACTGCAAAAAGCGCAAAAACTAAAAAAGGGCCAACAACAATCCACAATTGTTGCAATGCTGGCTGTAAAAACTGCAGTTGCAGTTGTAGTTGCAATTGCAATTGCAAGCAGCGCTTGTGGCAAGTTCAACGTCTTCTTTAGTGTTCGCCGCGCTTCGTTTGCAGCACAAATAAAATGGGAAACAAACAAGAAATATCTAAAGATTCCCAAGCGCGCTTCTTGGTAGCAGCAAAAGCAACAACACCCGCATACATACATAAATAGGAAAAGAGCGGCATGTATGTGCAGTGTACACTGTACATCATTTTGCCACTGCCTGGCATCATGCAAACTCAATGCCACAACAGCCGCCACAACTCGCGAGAGAGCTCATCTCAAAAGAATTGGTTTCTGCCCGTCTCCTCTCCCCCTCCTCGCTCTCCCTCTCCGTTCTCTCCGTTCTTTGCGGGCACGTCAGCAGCTCGTCAGCGTCTTAGATACCTGGCGAGCATGCCGATCGAGATTAGATGTCAGATACTTTTCGGGTAAACCCGCAGTTGATCATTGTTCGCTTTACTTCCGCCTTGACGGATTGAAAACACAGCGGGCAGGATGTGAAGGTCGTTGACAAGTTGCAAGGTCGCAGCACCAGCACCAGCAACAACAACAGCATCAGCGTTGGCTTATCACCTGAACAGGCCGTGGACCAATTTCATTTGCAAAAAATAAAAATACATACATACGTATGCCACAAATATTTGCACAGCACATTCCAAGCACTTTGGAAGTGCAAATAAAAATTGTAAAACGTGCAACGTAACGGGAGCAAGAAAAAGATACGACCGAGAGAACAATAGAGAGTGAGAGAGAGAGAGAAAACTACCTCACTTAAACAGTGAAATAAAAATAAATTAATAAAGATTTAAATAATAAATGAGTGCTAGCTAACATAGAATTGTTTATATGGATATTCGCATATAATTGGTTATACACATAAGTAACTACTTAAAGTATTTACCATATATATAAGTACACGCCATATGTGTGTACTACATTTTAATAATTATTACGGAGGTAAGCTAGAAAATTATTGTTTGCGTAACGAAAAGGAAATGTTAACAAAATTACTTGGTAAATATTTATTTCCCCTGGCACATTGTTATATTTATTGTTTAGAAGTAAGATTTTTCATGAGTTAAGGTACTTAGATCTGTATTGAAGCTAATATGATAAAGTTCGAAGAAATCAATTAAATGTTGAGCGCAAAATTGAAATCACTGGAAGCAGCATTAGTTTTTATTTTTTTTAAATATATATGTATTTTGAATTAAATTTAATTCGACACAAAATTGTATATAAAAAGTTTTTGGGCTAGAATTTCCGTGTAATAAATTATGATATTAATAAACGATTCTTTAGTTATGATAAACATTTAAATTAAATCTAATATGAGAAAATTTTCCATAGTTACATTACATTAGTTACAACTTTTTATAATTTCATAACAAACTGAGGTATCCTGCATCTTTTTCATCCACATCGCTTTGTTAAAGTGGCAGTTTTGAAATATGACAGAACTTCCGTATATGATCCTCAGCAAATGGTTTCACACATTTACAAGCTGTCCTTAAATAATATTACCAGGCAGATAAAGGTTGGCTCTATTTACAAGCTGTCAGACAGCACATAAGCGCATGTATCTATTGCGAAGACCGTAAGTACATTCTCGGATGAAAATTCATGATGAAATTGTTAATTCTTTGGAACTTATTTTGCGTGTTTAACTGTCTGTTTGCTATTTGCTTAACTGGTCGACAGAAATTGTTGTGCGCAATTTGTTGAAATGTTTTTCTGTTTTTAAGAAAAATTACTTCTCTCAAATTACTATGAGTATACATACATATATACATATATACATATATATATTGTAGGTATATCAGGGAAATTTTGGATTTATTTTGTGAGTAATTTACAATGACAAACGATGAAAAGCAAAACGCACTCTCGAATTCTTGAATTTGCTGTTGATTCGTTCGCTTGTTCGTTTGTTATTTTTGTACTGATGTTTGCACTTACTTAGTTCTGATAGATAAGATTAAAATTCGACTTAGCCTGGCAAGCCGACTGTCTCGCTGGCTCTTTGATAAGATAAACGAAGCTCTTCTGCACGCACACAAACTAGTTGCCAATGGGAGCCTGGCAATGAGACAGCTACAGCTACAGATACAGCTAGAGCTACAGATACGTATCCGTCAGATATAGATACATGTATTGCAAACACGACAAGGTCGCCGCATGCAATGGATGTTTTACTTTTAATTAAATCGATGCGATGATCGCCAGTTTCCGATAGCTGTACATGTATCTGTATCTGTAGCTCAACTTGCGTATAATTCAATCAATCTCTCATTCACAATGTGCGCACACATTTTTGGAGCGCTGTCTGAATGCCGCGAACCGAGTCTATTGAACCCATCAGCCCCTTCTGCTGCTCTCCCCTATTCTACACCAAGCTGCCAAGTAAAGCAAACAAGTTGGTTTTGAAATTCTTCTGTCGTATTTGTTGTTGATGCTATAAGAGCACCCTCTTCCACCGCCCTCTGCTAAAACCCACAATAGAAGTCTGAGACAGTTGATAAGTCATCACATCAAATTTCGATTGCCCATTCAGTTGCAACTTTATACCAAATACCGATTATATCACAATCTTTTTTGTGGGAAGCTTAGTTCCCTTTCCATTATTTGTTATCGCAATCAGATACTGAAACTGTGAAATACTCGAAATTCTGTTAAGCTGCTTGTAAATTTATTTCAAAGCTGAAATTTAACCATAAAATAAAAGCACTAAAAGTGTGCAAAAGTATGAAGTAAAAATGTCTACGACTGGGAAAGACTTCCGGGTTTAGTTAGAACTTAAGAGGTTTGCCAAAGACCTCAAATGTTCGCTTTAAGTTAAATAAATAGATTTGAGCAAATATATTTAGATCATCTTAATTGAAGAATGTTTTTCGGGTTTCCAAATTCAATGATAACTGTGTTAACGAGTAAATTAATTGTTTATATGTAACCTGAATTGTTGTATCAAATATTGTAAAGATAGTTTCAAACGCAGTATGGATCAGGAAACTATCAATATCGAAATGATGGTATGCAGACAATCAACCAATTTTTAAATCATCTACTGATATAGCATATGAGAACAAATTTGTTCAATTAAGTAATTTTTTCCCGATCCAACTAGAAAAACATATTTATAATTTGCAGATTATTAGCCTACTTTTTTGCTAAACTGCAAATTGTTATTTTAATTCAATTATTTTTTGTTTTACACATTATCTAAACTATTGAAAGCGACTTTATTATTTTTCTATTTCTTTTTATAGGCGATTTATCAGCTCTACATGTCTGCAGTAACTTTTGGTCCATTCAAGTTCTGAAGAACTGACCCAAAGCACATGTTTTTCATTGTGCAATTCTTTTGACAGTTTTTTTTGTCTATTCTCTTATTGTTTTTTATTATATTTACTGCTGCTTAAATTGTGTCGGTCTGGCGCCAATTAAAATAATCCAAAACACGTACTGTCCGCCTTTGTTATGGGCTGTGCAAATATAGTATGTTTTATATGGCTGAGTAGAGTTTTCCCCAAGTGCAACTGCCAACGGGGCGGCAGCTTCTCTCGGTGCTCAGTGCTCCGCCTTGACTGCTTCGTCTTCTCTAAATTCTTCTTCTTTATCTTGTAACTTTAGAGTTGCTGTTGCTGTTTCTGTTTCTGTTGCTCTTGCTGTTGAAGTTGCTGCAAGGCTCTTGAAGCGCGGAAAATGGCAAAATGCAGCCGCCAAAAACTGGTCTGCCTTAGGAAAATGTTGATTGAGCGAACTGCCGGAGAAGTGGGGGGGCCTGGGCAGGGGTGGTAGACAAAAAGCTTGAGCAAAACTTGTTGGCCTCAAAGCACAAGATGGAGTTAAAGTTGTAGAAGAAAAAGAAGATAAAGACGACAGAAGAAGATTCTTGCCACCCGCTAGCGACGGCAGAAATACCGACGAAGTAGACAATAATGAAGAAATACATGAACAAGCATTGTTGTAAGCGGAAGAAATGCTGCACGTTGAAGGCTGCACTTCAGTATCGTTTATACATTTATATTTTCTTTATGTTTCATGTATTTTGTTTATGTTTGCTGAATTTTTGTAATTTTTGGAGACACATTTTACACGCCGCGTTATTATTCTTCATATGCCGTTTCATGTTGCTGCTGCTACATGTTGTTGTTGTTGTTTTTGTTGTTGTGATTGTTGTTATTGTTGCTGTGGTTGAGGTTGTGGTTGTTGATGGTCGCAGTTGCTTCATTTTACACACTCTTACACACACCAGCTCATGTCCGCACACACACAGTCACACAGTCATATGCTCTCGCATACATCAGCATTCTCAATGTAACAGAGCACAGAGTCGTCGCATTTGTCAATTATTAAACATTTCATTATTAAAGTGGCACTCACACACACTTGCATATGTAAATAATAAAAGCGGCAGCTGAATGCAATCGAAACGTAAACAGAGAATCGATAATTAAATAATATTGTTAGATTAATTTTCTTAAATTATTTGTATGCACTCGCACACACACACGCAGAGAAGCACATGTACACACCAGCAAGAAACACAGACACGTTACGCGCGGCCAATGAACGCGGCATGAACCTTTTTTTCTTGCTAACTGTACGATACGAGAGCCAAAAGTGGACTGACACTGGGACTGAGGCGCGATCAGGCAAAGCTCACGGCGGCAGCGGCAGTGACGTCGACGGCGACGACGACAGCAACGTCGAGTCAGAGTCCAACAACTACACACACAGATACATATAAGTGCGCTCTCGCAGAGGCAATTGCGAAAATGTTTGTCTTTGGCCACGTTAACGGCAAGCAGCACAAGAGCAAGTCAGAGGGAGAGGAAGAAAGAAATACACTCACTCACACATACACACACTTGCAAAAGAGAACGACAGAGCCGCAATCTTAAGTCTGTTTTACCTGCGCTTCGCTGCGCCGCTGTCAAAAACCCCAGTGGAAATTTTGACGCTGCTCTCAATGTGCTGAACATGAGACATATTTCCAGTCGGTAAAAACATTGGCTAATAGGGGGTCAGTCACAGTCTTATCATAGGTATGTATGCAGCACCACCAAAGCAGAGCAAACTAATAGCAATAACAACAACATAAACAGGTATTTTTTTTATTGAAAGTCACTTATCTCAGCTGTCAGTGAGCGCGACTGCAAGTCCAATTGCTGGTGTATGTGTGTGTCCCATTGAGAGAGCAAGAGAGCCTAATAACCACACATATACATGCCGAGAGAGGCACGCTCGCTCGCGCACTTAATCAGGCATCGGACAGAACCTGTTGCGCGTGCTATGCGTCCAGTTCTTACCGAAGAACGAAAAACAGCAACAACAACAAGCAGCAGAACAAGAACCTGTTGCGGTGGCCATAGCGACGCCGACGGTGACTGCGACTGCGACTTCGACTGTGCTGTTCACGTCGCTGCTTAGCCTGCACTTAGCCAAAATTCGTGCGGGCAAATCAAACAAAGAAAGTAAGACTTAAAGGAAAAGACAAAAAGAACGCAAAATGAAGGAAAATACGTTGATAAGCAAGGCCGAGCAGAGCTAAGCTGCTGTTGTGCTGCTGTTGCTGCTGCTGTTGCCGCTGACCGCGCTGCACTTCAAAGTTGATTTATGCTCTGCTGTCTCTGCTCTGCGGCTGCTGTTGTTGCTATGGCACTTTTGATTTTCAACATAAGTCTCTTCCAATTAAGCAAAAAGGACCATCGGCTGAGAACCGAGAGACCACCAACGTTGCCACATCGGTGTGAGGCAAGGCGATACCAATTTAATAAGGCCAATACATATTTGTGCCCAATTATGGTTATGGCCGTAGCATGCAAATTCAGGTGCTAATGAGCTCATTTTGTGCTATCTAATTTATGATGATGTTTCAATACATAAATATGCGGCTGCAGCATGTCAAATAACGGTACAAGCGAAAGGTGGCAACATGCAAATTGCTACAATAAAACATGAGCTCCTAAACAGAAGATAATACACAAAAAAAGGGGCAATAATCAACGGTTCTCCTCTCTTGTTGTTTCGACTTTGACTAGTTCTAACTTTCGTTGCCATTCTCACAGTTCATTAACCGATTTTAAATGATAAATCCTAAAAAAACAAGCGAGACGTTCGTCAGCCGTAAAGATCAGAAGTCAGCCCGGAGGGGAGTTTTGTGGTCGATCCATGTATCTGTGAGATCAGCATCATGACTCCCAGCTGCTGACTTACAACTCCCGGGCCTGCGTCTGCGTCTGCGCCTCTGCCAGCCTGTGGTCAAAATGGTAATGCCAACTACAGCACACGCGTTCGCGCCTCGGACGCAGCTCCTCTCCAATTAATCATCGCTTTGGTGGGCGCTCATTGGATCGCATTTGTTTATTTCTAAATCTTTTATTTTTTGCGTAAAACAAAAACAAGTTTACCGCTGGCTCTGCTCCAGGAGAGAAGTGGGAAGAGGAAGCATGGAATGTGCCGAGACTATCAATCAGTTATGTCTATTGTCTATGGGCAAAGCGGCCATTACCAAATCTGTAGCTCAACAAACTCTTTTCTTATACCCTTACAAAGGGTATTAAAGATTTGTACAGAAATGTGTCATTTGGTTTAAATTATTATAGTAATTCAATTCAACTCTTTTAAATAGTTATCATTGGATCAATCAGGCCAAAATCATTGCTAAATGTACAAATGTTGTTCCTTGAGATATCTCAATCCGTCGCACGATTGTGTAGCTATAACTCGTATAATTTTTATCCTATTAAAATAATCAATCGAAATTAAATGCTGAACTGTGCTAGGGTATTAGGTGTTCGGTGTACCAAAGATAACCTTTCTTTCTTGTTACTTTTTTAGCTGACCAGATCGAACAGACAAGACAATACCAGAGCAGACCAGGCCGGACCAGACCGGCTCGACTTTCCATTGGAAAAGCCCTCAATAAGTAATATGCAGCTGCTGCTGCCGCTAACAAAGCTGAAGGTTATGCTAGTGGGAGCGGGAGCTTGAATTTGGATGTCAGCTTCGAATTGCTATTTAAGCATTCCAAGTGCGAAACATGCTGGCAACAACACACCCAGTTTGCCCGTTGTCAGTTTACCAGGCCAACAACACAACATACATTTCACGTGGGAAACACTGAGCCCTTTTTGCACTTTTTTATTGTTATTGTTGTTATTGTTGTTTTCAGGGTTGCTTTGGCAGACTCGACGCGCGCATTGCATCTTAATTGGGCGCCCGTGGTGACGTCACCATTGCTCCATATGCTGAAATTTGCATGCAACATGCGGCTAGGCATTACAAGCAGGCTGGCGGGAGGTGCTTCGATGTATTATGACACACATTTTTAGCTTTTAGATAAAGATGCGATGCAGTTTGCTTTGATATTTCAGATGCAACAAAAGGCCGAACTCCC
Organism: Drosophila sp. st01m; assembly: GCA_018901795.1. Taxonomy (NCBI): domain Eukaryota; kingdom Metazoa; phylum Arthropoda; class Insecta; order Diptera; family Drosophilidae; genus Drosophila; species Drosophila sp. st01m. The sequence continues at coordinate 777,078 of JAEIFG010000334.1, forward strand.
GCGACGCGTCGGCGGCGGCGACGACGACGACATTGGACAACGAAACGGAGGCGCAGACAGTTCCGCGATGATGTAAACATTTAAATACATGAAAGAAAAGTTATTTTCAGCCTGTCGAAGATTCGATACACTTGTATTTAATTGTAGACTGATCTTTCCTATGAAAACTATAATAGTATAAAATCATTTCATAGAAAGCTATTCTACTAAAGTTAAACTTTTCATCGATCGTTCCTACGGCGGATTTATGAAGCAGCCGTATTTACAGAATTAGTTCAGAATGTATACGACCATTCCAAAAGCATTGTCTATGAGATCGGTTCAGATATCTCAAGGAACAATAAGTTTTTTGTACAAATTAGAGACCTCAATGAAAATAATTATTTATTTTGTATTTACATATTTCTGGACAAAAAAATAGAGTAATAATGCAGATACACAGCTAAAACGTGATCGCCCCGAATCTATCCACATTTTGAAATATATTTTAAAGTTTGAAATTTTTGTATATGGGAAAGAGGAGCATGTGAGACATGAGATTGGATTGTGGACCGTCCTCTGGCCTGACGGCATTTGTGACCATTTCTGCCCGCGAGCAATACTGAAGAAGAGCAGCAGTTCGTAAGTCAGTGAGACAGTCAGTCAGTCAGTGAGTGAGTGAGTTCGTCTAATTGGATTTGCGCGTTTGTGCGTAACTATAAATCACACACTGGCCAGCGGGGGAAGGGAGGGGAATAGAGGAGACGAGAGTTGGAGTAGGGACAACCGGTTTGCATTGCCAAGTCACCCGCTAAAAACAAACTGCAGAGCACGGGGTCCCATAAAGCTTTTCGACTATTTGTTAAGTGACCAAAACGGTAACAACAACAGCAAAACAACCAACAACTCCAGCAGCGGCAACAACAACCACAACAACAGGCAACAAGAAGCGGCAGCATATATTCCTTTTCAGTTTCTTTCTCTTTATGCACCTTTTCTTTACTCATAAACGATATAAAGAATAATTATGCTGCTGCATAAACCGAAAGAAAAAGAAATATCAGCTTACGCAACTTGGCCTGGCCTTAAGCTTTGGGTCTTTTCTGTGTGCGTTGGTAAGATGGGGAGAGAGGAGAGCACATGGGAAGCGAAGTAGTTCTGTTTTATGTTGAGATGCCATGTAAAACAGTCGTGTGAAATTTATTAATGACCCTCGAGGCGTCTAGTTGCAAGTTCATAAGTCTTGTTAGAAAGTGTCTTTGGGCTTACATCATGTAAAATGTGACATTCTTGGAAAATGACCAATTTACTACATACATACTTGTTTTTACATGTGCTGTAAGTTGATTTATTTAACCATCAAACTTGTAAGCGGATGTTGTAAGCGTTATAGCAATTGCAAATCTACATACGGACGCAAATACTGTAAACAGTACACACTCTGTTCTAGCGAAAAATCCCCAAACATTGAAACATGAAAACATTAAGCACAACCAAGAATTTTTTCTCTCCAGTGTGCTGTGTGGTCTCCGTCTTCCTTCTGTGCGGCTTGAACTTTGCCAGGGAACATGTTAACTTTGGGGCGGCTGTCGTTTCCTGCAATTTATTAAGTTTCAGAAAAGTTGCGACAGGCAAGGACAATTTCGACTGATATTCAATTACCAAAAGGAAATGCGATACTCTAGACACATGTCTCAATTGCTTTTAAAATGACCGCCTCAATTTTGAAATGTACTCATTACTCAAAATAGCCACCACAATTTGCAATGTACTCGTTACTCAATACGTATGGTACTTTTCTCGGCTCTGCCAATTTAAAGATAAAAAAATTGCTGTTTTTGGGCAAAAAAAGCTAAAGTTCGAGCCAACTTTTTGAAACAAATTATAGAAACAAATAAAAGAAATTGCGGGCGTTTCATAAATTATGATACCGTTAAGTAAGGAGCAAATTGCTAATGAGGAGTGAAGTGCTGTGTTAAATTTTAAGTTAATGCCACTATTTTAACAAGTTGACTACATTTTTATTATAGTACGACTGCCACCAACATTCTTTCCATCTAGCTATATATCGATATTTATATTATCGTACGAATTAAGATCAACCAGAAATATATCGTAGAAAAAGATTTATGTATCGATATATACATAGATGTATCAATTATATTTCGACTACCCTGCCAAACATATGGGGCGAAGAGAGAGAAGCAACAGCTGAATTCCTTGCAGACAAAGAAAACAAAGTACAACTTGTTGTGAAAATGTGAAAAGCGCACTGAAAACGCCCACTTCAAATACACATACTGCATAACAAAATGCATACCGACAAGGCACGCAATAAGATATTCAAAAGCTGGTCTGGAATCAGCGAGGTGTCGATCATCAAGGAGGTGGCCACCAAAGGGGAGCACATCGATCTGTGCATGGAATATTGGGCTAGCAAGCAAAAGATTCCTATCTCCGAGTACCGTCACTATTTCTATGATGTTGTCCATGCCTATGTACGGCGTCTGCTCTCTGAGAGACTTGTCTGCAAGGCGGACAATGTTCTTCGCAATGTGGACAGAGATGTGAAGTGTTTCTTCTATCAATACGCATGCGAGTGCAATGATGGGGATCTCAGCGAATTTGTGATTGATCATCTGCGTTGCCGAGATCCGCAGCTTTTTAAACAGGAGCAGACAGTACTGGAGTATTATTGGTCTTTGGTGCAGCAGTTCCGCGAGTGCAGCGATTTGTTGACCAGACGAAGGACGCTACTGCCACGTGTACACATCGAGGCGTTGATGACGCTGCCTGAACAAACACTCCAGCTGCTACTGGTTGAGCTTTACTTTACCAATAACAACGAATCCCTGCTGCCGGAGCTTAGGAAACAGCTTGTCTGGCAGCATCTAGTGGATACGGGCCAACTAAACAGACTGCGTCGCTGGTTCTGGTGTCAAGATGCAACTGCCACGACTGTCTTATTGCCACTGGAGCAGGCCTATGTTGCTTGGAAAATTGAACCCATCATGTTTGAGTATGCTCTAGAACATTTGGAGAAACCATGTGAACCACTGCGTAATTACTTTGCACGTGCCGGCTACTTCTTTGCCACTGAATCTTCGGACGTGCCCACGGTGTTGCGTCGCCTGTCCACAATGCAGTGCTTGGAGCAGCACAAGGAACTGATTAGCCGCCTGCCCCTGGCACGACATTTACTAGAACGTGGCTATTATTCCTTGCTGCTGCTGGATTGTGTGCCGATATCTGCGCTGGAGCAGCTGGCTGGTGAGAATGAGCCGCTGGTTACGCTGCTCATTGACCTCAAAACACATGATCTTACGGAGCGTGAAGGATTCGAATCGGTAAGCAAGAAATTTGTTAACTGGTGCAAAGCGCCTTCAAAATAATCATACTAAACATTTAAATTTTAAAATATAAATTTATTTGGATTTATTTATAAAAATAACTTTATATTTTTTACATTTTAAAAAATAATTTTTGGTGATAAAAATGAGTATTATTATTTTACAACTAATATATATTTCTGATTCTCCTTAGATGTCCAAGAGTGTCCAGAGCTACTTGGAGCGCACACACAACGGCGCTGAGTCGCTGCAGGAGCAGCCGCTGCTCACATTCTTTGACTTTCTCTGCCACGAGCCCAGTGTGCAGGCACTCGAGGGTTTCCTCTCCTCCAGTAATCTGAGCCGAGTTCCCTATTTGAAATCCCTGATGACACGCTTTGAGCGCCATGGATCAAGCAGCTCACCAACCTTGCCCACGGCCCACGAACTCTTTTACAAGTTCAAGCAGATCAATCTGGATGCTCTGGCTGCATTGAATCATGGCGAGATGGTCAGTTTCTCGAATTCACGACTTAGTCAACGCTATGCGAGGAAGGCGCAATTGAACTACACGCATTATTTGAAGCAACATCGAAGTGCCTACGCGGTGTATTACTTTCTAATAGAGCAACTGCAGCTTTATGGCCAGATTACACGCACTCAGCTGTTTCATGCCTGCGAGACGGCCACACAGCTGGCGTTGCAACATTCTGGCGACATAGATCTGGTGACGCACTGTGTGGCATGCTGTGAAATGTTGGATTTCGATACACAAACCTTACGAAGTTTCCTTCACTTGCAACGTCGGTTGCCGGCACCACAAACGGGCAGCACATACTCGGAGCAACTGCAGCATTGGGATCGTGCGCTTGTCCAGCAGCTCAAGGATACGCCCGAACAGTTTCCATTGGAATCATATACTGCACTGATGCGTCTCGCATCGCGTAATCTGCAGAGCAGTTGGCCATCGGCAATGTTGCAACACTTTGCTGCAAGCAACGATTGGTGGCAGCTGCTCTTGATCTTCCAGTACTTTGATTTGCCACTCAGCGAACTACGTCAAGTTTTGCCACATTTCAAATGTCAATCTCTGGGCGTGCATCTGTTGCGCGCCCTGAGCTACGATTCCAGCCACGAGCGGCAACATAAACGTGCCGCAAATCGGCAGACACGTCGCAGTGATGGCCAAACTAATTCCTCACAAGAAACAATGACCAATTCATCGCATAGTTCCGGTTTGGATGCAAATCTCCAGCATCTGCAGCGAGATTTCGGCCAATCCATGTGCAGTCTTCTCACCCACAATGCCCAACAGGATGTCTTCGCCATCATCCTCTGCAGCAGCAACAATTTGCCCGACGAGTGCATCGGCAACACATCCAGATTTGTGGAGCTAATGCAAAGCAGCTCCCAGCAATTCACCAGCATCAATTTATTGAAGCACTGCGTCCGTCATCAGATGCCTATACTGGCTGTCCTCGCAGCTACTCTCAGCGATCAAAATCGCGACTGGTGTTGGCTTGTCTGGCTCTCCGTCGCCAGCGGGCAGTGGACGCAGTTGCTCCAGGAGGCAACCAGATCAAAGGAACAACAGTCCGAGTATGTCTGGTCACTGATACGTGGCGTTGTCAAGGATGGACAACTGAATGCGCTGCTCCACAGCTTTTGCGTCTTTCAACCGGTGAGTGGAATCTTTGATCCCATTTTTCAATTTAATAAACCAATGAAATAAAGGTAGGAAATTAACTTGAAATAAAAAACAAAAAGAATGTCGAGCTATTATTAATTAAATAACATTCAGTGTGTTATCATTTTTAGAGCATTTCTGTAACTAACCGATAAAATAAAGCGTTAGCAGAAAATAATATAAATTCCGCAGACCAAAAATATTTTATTAACATCGTGAGACCTTTAAGATGTGTCTTAATTGTATTTTAATAAATAACTTATTTCAAAGTTAAGTTTCTTGGCAAATTTCTTAGTTTTCTGTACCTATTTCTTATTTTTCCCCTCAAATTTGGTATTCTTAGCAAAGAAAACATAATCTCTACTTATCCTTGATTATATCATTTTATTTCTAGGACTGCAAATTCGTGCATCTCTGTCGCTTCCTGCAGTTGACCGCCCAGAAGCAGGACTTTAGCGATGCGACAATTGTGGAGCTGCGTCATTTCTTTTGCAGCTGGAGTCAGGATGCAGTGCATCTTCCCCTGTGCGCTCCGCTTAGTCGCAAACAGTTGATGCAACGCTGCATTGGATTGCTGTTGATGCAGCTGCAATCCAACTTTGACTGTGCAATGCAGCAGCAGAAGTTCCTCGAGTGCATCTGTCGCTCGGATGTGGGTGATATTTGTGATCTCTTGGACTTTTGTCTGTTGCACAAGATCTTTGGCGTGGCAGCTCCTTGGATACGCCAGCTGGGCATTGACTATGAGCAACTGGTGAGACGGGACAGTGTCGAGTACAAGCGACTGGTGGATGCCCTAACGGAGGCCAAGGCCTACGAGGAGGCACTGCAGCTGGCGGCGTTGTTGCAACTTCCGCTGGCGGATATTGTCTATGCCAAGTGGTTGGCGGAGCTGGAGGCGGGACAGCTGCATCAGCATGAGGAGTACGAACGGGAGATTGAACAGCATGCTCTGCCGCCGGCAATCCTCGTCAACTTCTTGCTTCAAGCTGGTGCACAGCAGCCGGAGAGTAATCTGCGTCGTCGCTATGAACTGCTCCAGAGTGCGCTGGGAGTGATCAAGCAACATCATCTGTTTCCCAACGAATGCTTCGATCGGGATCAGATTGAGTACGACATGGTCATTTCCTATTTGCAGTTGGAGCCGGAGCAGGAGCAGTCAACGCCCGTGCCTATCTATCATTCCGAGTACTTTGAGCAGATCATGCAACAGGAGCGTTGTGTCCTGTACAAATCCTTCTCGGAGCTAAAGGAGCTGGCCGGAATAGATGATCTCAGCATTGCCAACAAATCCAAGCTGACGCCAAAGATGGAACAACGTCTAGATGAGTTGCTGAATCTGCTGCTGGATGAGGGTGACATCGTGGAGGCACTGCGTCTGCAGGAACTATTCGAGTTTCGGCCCAATGACCTGCGCTTCATTGTCTTTGCCATGGCTCTGGCCGAGGGCATGACCAGCATTGTCAATCTGTCCAGCAAGGAGCGTCAGTTGCTCAGTGACATCGAAAAGAGCGCATTCCCAAAGTTTAACAGATTGACACTCAATCAGAACCCTTTGGGCAGATGCAGCAGCGACTTGTCCGGCAGCTGCTCCACGCTGGAGTTTGAGGAGATTCCCTCGAAGGAGAAGCAACAAACGCTTGACACATTGCTCGGCATTGGTTCCAAGCTCAAGCATGGCGTCGAGCTGGGCAGACGCATTGTGCTGGCATATCGTGCAGCCATGTATCTGGACAAAGAATATCTGGACGTGCTGCGCACCAAGGATGCCAGTGTTCTGCTCAAGAGCGCTGCCGAGGAGGAGTGTCTGCAGCGTTTATTGGTTGTCAGTGACATTCACATTTCCACTCGCCTGACCCCGAAAGAGATTGCGGAATCCTTAGCTCTGGAGCTGACTACGTGCATTGTACGTCCACGATTCTACATATTCCATGCCAGCCAACAGCCTCGTAATGCACCACGAAACGCCGATCTTTGGGGCCACAATATTGATCGGGACTTCCATCTGTTTCTGGAGTTGACGCCCAACACGACGATGGTGGGCTACTGCCTCCTGGAGTACTGTGATGCTCTGAAGGCCTATCGCCGTTACCAGGACAAGAAACCTTATAAACCCAGCGATGCCTTCGAACGTCTATCCGAAATTATTACGCTCTACGGGCTGCCCAGCACCAGCAACAACAGCAGCTCCAATGTCGCTGGTTCCCAAGCTATTCCCCAGGTGTTGTCTCATAAGAAGCAGAATCAAATCTATGTGGAGCTGCTGATCAAGGCTAATCTTTGTTTCGTACACGAGTGTTCCATGGAGGGCATTGCCAGTGTGCTGGAACGGGCCAAGCATCTCAATGGGCAGCTGGCCAAGGCCAAATCCTGGTCACTGATTGTCCGACTGCTCATTGGGATTGCCCGCTATCGGGAGATGTTTTACTGCTTCGATTCGCTTATTGAGAATGAGCAATTTGAATCGCTATTGGGCCAGTTCGATGATGACCAGAAGAGTGGACTGCGACAGGCGATTCTTGGCTACCTGCGAGAGTATAATCCCAAAAATGGCAAGGAACTACTACGTCTGGCCGCCCATCACTTCCTCATGTACAAGGAGCTGGCCGAAATGTGGACAGGAGAGGCGCAGGATGTCTTGGATACAGTGATCTCAGCTGCAGTCGAATCTGGCAAGCTCAAATGCTCCCACACGCTGCAAACTGCATTGCAACAGGCGTTGGAGAACTACACTCATGCCACCGAGAATTACCTGCTAGATAACAAATTGATTCTGGCCCAGCAGAGCGTCGGTCGCGCAGAACTGGTAGCCATGCAACTCGATCTGTGCAACAAGGCGCTGGAGAAGCGAGGCGGAACAGGTGGCAGCCACAATATGCAGATCTTCTGCGTCAGCGTCATTGGGGTGCAAACACGTGAACAGTTCCGAGAACTGGTGAACTATCAATTGAGGTGAGAGCATAATCCTCATACCATCTGAATCTCTCATCAACCTTTGTCCATTAGTGTGCCACAATCTTTGATATTAAATCGAGCCTATGGATACGATGTCAATTGGAGTGAAGCCCTTCTCACACAATTTGTGGTGCTCCAGAGACGCAATTATCTGCTGGAGTACCGCTGTCATCAGCGGATAAATGATAATGTCATCGAGCAGGTTGTAAAAGGGTAAGGAAATCAATTAATTAATTTATTGATTATTGACTAATGTTGGGCTTCAGTTATATACTGTATACACAGAACAATGCACCCACTGGCCAGCAGCAGGAATCTCTAGGGCAACTGGTGGAGCATATTCGTTCCGTCACGTTGAAATATAAATTGGCTTCGATTTTGGGTCTCAAAGTGATTGTGATGTCGCTTATTAACGACCAAACCGTGCATTATTTACGCGATACGAATTATGGTCGAAACGAGCCTCACAATGTCCCGAATATGTGACACTTATTATGTGATTTAAAAAGTTTTATCTATATTATATATGTACTGATTGTAATGCCAAATGTTTTTAAAAATATATTCAAATATCTTAAGAAATTGCGCGCAAATCATTCTCGATGCTTATGACATAAAACTATCGATATTTTACCGAAAGCATCGATACCTTATCAAATCGGGGAATTTAGTACTAGGGCCAAGTAATGACAGTCCAGCTGATTAAATTATCGAGTTGAAGTACTCGATAGCCGGTCCCACGAAAATCGAGCTGTCGATTCTTAGATGTATTTTTACATTAACAAGTACTAGCTGACACAAGTAAATAACGTGCGTAAAGTTTTTCCCACAGAAAATAGGCTTAATTTATTCAGTTATTAACTCTACAAAGTGTGTTTTCGAACTAACAAGAATTAAATCAATAAATTTTTATTAATTTAGCACACATAATGGCACAAAGTAAACTCAACGATCTTGCGGGCAAGCTGGGCAAAGGTGGCCCACCTGGACTGGGAATTGGATTGAAGCTGTTGGCTGCCGTGGGCGCAGCGGCATATGGCGTCAACCAATCCTTGTACACCGGTAAGTCGTATAAACACCTTCAATTAGCAAGAAGACTTTGAGCAGTCAAGGAAAACACGACTATCTTTGCGGCATGCGCGCATAACCTCAAAGCCGCTTTGAGTTAATGTGTGTGTGTGTGTGATTGCGGTCTCTGATGGATTTCATAACTAATAAAGACGCTTGCACAATGAACTGCATAAAATGAATGCTTTTAAAACGGTAAATAGAGTTCACTCTGTCTAATTGGATGAGGTCTCTTAGATGTCAATGGCTGTTGCAGTTTAATCTGTCGTCTTCCTTAGTTGCGATTGCATAACAAACTCCCAACTTTTTTCTCTCCGATTTCAGTTGAAGGCGGTCACCGCGCCATCATCTTCAGCCGCTTGGGCGGCATACAGAGTGACATTTATTCGGAAGGCTTACATTTCCGTATTCCATGGTTCCAATATCCAATTATTTACGACATTCGGTCGCGTCCCCGCAAAATTTCATCACCTACCGGATCGAAGGATTTGCAAATGATAAACATTTCATTGCGTGTTCTGTCGCGTCCAGATTCAATCAATCTACCCTCGCTCCACAAGCAGTTGGGCGTTGACTATGATGAGAAAGTGCTGCCCTTCGATTTGCAATGAGGTGCTTAAGAGCGTCATTGCCAAGTTCAATGCCTCCCAGCTGATTACACAGCGTCAACAGGTTAGTAATTGACGTAATTCATAAATTAACTTGGCTTGGATTATAGTGTTTGGTCGTTTTAGGTTTCCCTGCTGATACGCAAGGAGCTGGTGGAGCGTGCACGTGACTTTAACATCATTCTGGATGATGTTTCGTTGACAGAACTGAGCTTTGGCAAGGAATACACAGCCGCCATTGAGGCCAAACAGGTGGCCCAACAGGAGGCACAGCGTGCCGTCTTCTTTGTGGAACGTGCCAAACAGGAGAAACAACAGAAGATCGTGCAAGCTGAGGGTGAAGCCGAGGCAGCCAAAATGATATCCTTTTTACAAAACACACATTTAATATTTATTAATTTGATCATTTCTATTACGCTTGGTTTGCACCTTAACTGATATGTTTACTTAGGTCTGGCCGTCAAGCAGAATCCAGCCTACCTGAAACTCCGCAAGCTACGCGCCGCACAGAGCATTGCACGCACGGTAAGATCACTTATTGATATCCCGCTAAAAGTTTGCAATTTAAAATATTAATCTGGATTTATTCAACAGATTGCCAGCTCACAGAACAAGGTTTACCTGTCGTCAGACAGTCTGATGTTGAACATTCAGGACTCCGACTTCGATGACATGACTGAGAAGGTTTACAAAAGTAAATAGCTCGTTTCGTCATTGAGTTTAAATTTAAGTTGATAACACTAAAAATCAATTTGCTTTTTATTTTGGGCAAAATTTATACATAGGCCAAGTGTAATTGAGCCACTTTTTAAACGTTTCATCCAATATCTCCTATTTTTCTCTTTCTCTTTGCCATTAACATATTATCAACTTTGTTTTGTTAAACTTTCTTTAACGTTTATGCGCAACGCAGTTCTACACGATTTGGACTAAATAAGCGGGCCAATTCCTTAACTTGTTGATCAATTAATCCTTTCAATATTACGCGTACTAAAGTACACAGCAAGTTGCCTACATATAAGCTAGTGTCTAAGTACTGTTTAGCTTTAAATTCTTCAATCCCCCCCTGGCCAACGTTCTTTCGTCATTGTCATTAATGTTTGTGCTAAATCTTGAATTGCCAATGCGTTTTGTTTGCCATTCGGGAACAGTTTCATCTCACATCATTCCCGAATTGCATGAATTGCATTTCCGCAAGAAGCAAGACACAATGTCGATGACGCGGCCAAATCGCCGCAGCATTTAGCGTTTGTCTCATTAAAGAAATCACCATGGAAACTGTTAATAAATGAGCATTGAGAAAACACTGACAACTCAATTTTATGTCTAACATTGGGTTGCAACACACATTTCGTAATGATTTAAATCTTTAAAAAACAAAAACCCCATCGTTTTTCCAGTTGGCACGGGCTTGCCCAAGAATTGGGTCGACGCACGCAAAATGACGCCCAATGTGGACACCAATGTGGGCGATGTGGCACGCAACACTGCGGGGCGCATCATGTAGAACGGGATTAGGATGAAGACGCGGAGTGAAATGTACCAGAAGCTTTCTCTTTTTTTGGCTAATCCAACAATCAAATCAACCCCAGTACAAAACAAGAAACATGCGAGGACACTGCGAAAATCGATCCCAATTGATGTTGGCATTTCTTCTTCAAATACGAAACATTTACTTATAATAATTGCATGTATAAAATACATAAGAATAGTACATAAGAGGGTGTATATAGTATAATTTGTTATATAATGTGTATGTATAGATGCTTTATAGATTTATGTAAATTGTAGGCAGATTCGGTTCCTTGATCCAGCTGCTGTCCATGTGGGAAGAGGTTTGTTCCAATGTCCAGGCAGCATTGTGTAGCATTCGTGCGAGATCTTGACTAGAAACTATATATAGTAGGTGCAGGTGTAGGTGTAGGTGTGTGTGTATTGTTATGTTTATGCAGAGCATCAAAAAGTTGACTTATTGATTTTTATAATAATTTTGGTAAGAGATGTAATTATTATATTAATGTGAAGAAACAAATTCTAGAAATGCTACCGCATAAACGCAACAATAACGATTCGTGTATTCAAAGTGACTTCCATTTATTTATCGAACCAACTTTGAGTACATCTCTTGGAGTGTGGAGTGTGTTTATTTTGGTCTACTTTTTGAGCAAATAAGCGCCCCTGTTTTTAGAAAAGGTGTCTGACATTATCGTCATATCTTATCATCGATTAAAGTTTATATATATCTATCATATCTATTCATAATAACGAACTCGAACAATCAATCAAATTCCTGCAATAGGCGCGTGGGATTAGCTTTTGTAGTTTAGTGTAGTATTTTTGTTAAATATTTTTATGTTTTTGTTTGGAGGTGTCGCGTATTCGACATGGACCAGGATCAGGCAGTCGATGGCGTCTTGCCTCCAGCTCCATTGGTGCTGCTGTCGCTGCTGTTGCTGCTGCTGCTGGCATTGCTATTGGCGCGACGAGTCTCCGCGAGAACGGGAGTCTCCCGACGATGGCGACGCAGTGTGGAGCTGGCAGATGGAGCCGAGGAGCTCAGTGCTATGTTGGCCGTAAAGGCGGCAGCTTCGGCGCGACTGGGAACAGTTAAAGTGCCAGTGTTGTTGCTGTTGCTGTTGCTGCTAATGCTACTGTTTGCGGCGATCGCTGTGGCAGCGGCAAAGGATTCGCTGATGCTGCTCAATGGGGGTCATAAGTTCGTCGTCTGCACCAGGCCGCGCTCCAAATGGAAGCAGTCCAGGACGGCGGCGCCCACCGAACTGCGACGTGCGACCATCGCATTGACCACACTCCATTTATTGAGACGCGGGTCATAGCGTTCCACGGAGTTGAGCGAGGAGCTGCCATCATTGCCTCCTAAAGCAAACAAGACGCCCTCCACCTCGACCACCTCGTGCGTGGATCTGTAAAGAGTTCAAAATCCAATGAGAACTGAATTTCTGAAATCTTCACAATCTTCACAAGAAACCGAAAGTTACCTGCGCGAATGCATGGCTGCAATGGGTTCCCAGCAGTTGCGTCGTATGTTGAAGCGCTCGCCGCTGGACATGCACATGGTGCCGTCGTTGCCGCCAATGCAATAGAGATTTCCATCGGTGGAGGCGACACCGCAGCTGCTCCTTCGGGCCGTCATGCTGGGCACGGGTTGCCATCGACCCACACGAGGATCAAAGCGCTCCACACTCGACTGATAGTTGGTGGAATCGAAGCCACCCAAGCTGTAGATTTGGTTCTCGAGCACAGCGAGGCGACAGTAGCGACGACGCGTGCTCATGGCCGGGCAAGAGCTCCAGATGCCGGTGAGCGGATCATAGCGCTCCATGCTGCTCAAACACGAGGCACCGTCATAGCCGCCGCACACAAAGATCAGACCATCATATGAGCAGATGCCCAGGCAGCTTCGCTTGGTGCCCATGGGCGTAATGTTGGTCCACTTGTTGGTCAACGGATTGTAGCACTCGGCAGTAGCCAGATCGCTGACTCCATCGTAGCCACCGACAACATACAGCTGCTTATGAAGGGATGTTACACCGGAACGCGATCGGCGCCACAGCATTGGAGCAACTGGTGACCAGCTGTTGCATCTGGGATTATACACCTCGCACTCGTTGTGGATGGCGAAGAGACTGCCGCCGCCAACGGCAAAGATGTAGGGCTTCATGCCCTCGGGACGTCGCTCCTGGGTGCGCTGGCTGCCCATTAGACTGCGCTGCTCCGGAAGCAGATGATACTTCATGGCCTCCAGCAGGAGTTCCTTGCACTCGGAGTCGTCGCGCATCAGTGTCTCCGATTCGACGCAGCTCATGAGGAAGTCACGGTTAACGAGCGGCAGACGGACGTGGGACATCAGCTCGGCAATGTGCAGGCGACGCTGTCCAAGATCATGTTTCACCCAGCTGAGCACGCCCAGAAATACCTTCTCCTCAGAGCTAATGTTGAGCTGGCTGTTGGATATCAGCTCCTTGACCTCCTCAAAGGGCAGCAACAAGAACTCCTCGGTGCCCACCACCTGCTGAAAGTTTTGCAGCGCATATTTGTGGGATCGTGTGTGCAGCTCCTTGCAGGAGTGCGCGTCGGCAAAGCTCCGTATGCCCAGGCAGTTGGACGGATGCAGCTGTCGCAGTAGAAACTTGCAACACGCATCCCTCACCGAATGCATCTGCAGCAGACCCGATGCCGGCAAAAGAACCTGCACATTCTGCTCCGTGATCGTGATCTCACCCGTGTACGTGTATTCTATAAGCTGACGCAGTGCCGAGCTGTCCACATCATGGAGTCGCACCAATCCCTGATTACGCTCCAGCATGTCATCTGTAATGGCAACACGATGAAGTGGGTGTCACTTCCCCTTTCTCTTTAGATTCAGATTCAGATGAAGCTTACCGTTAAACATGGCATAGAAATACGGGGAAACGGAGGCCAACACCACGCGGTGTGCATTGATGGTTTCTCCTCCCACCTCGAGGCGCACATCGCAGAGCTGCAACGAAAAGCGGAAGCAAAGCATAAGTTGAGAGTCGAGAGGAATAAAGTGTCCTTAGACAAATCCGATTAACCACTTCCTGGCTACGTGCTCAATTTGCCAGTGCAGACGAAGGCACAGTGGTGCAGAATACTTGTTTGATGGAAACCAATTAAAATAGCATCAGATCTATTGGAAATATACCATATTTAAGGAGTTTGTTACAGCATCTTTTTTTAAGGCTTATATTATAATATATACTTTCATTTCGGTTCAATTTCTTTAAAACTATCATCCTGAGAGCTCGATGTTATAAAATATTTATTGTTTTATTGATCAATCTCTTTTTCATATTTAAATATATATCATAGACATATATCTGCCATCAAACCATCAACATTTAAAGAAAAAAGGTTCAGTTCGGTGGTTCGAATCATAGAGCAAGTCGAAGGTTCGATTCGCAAACCAGTTAATATATCCCTGAACTCAAGGTTTGGGTTCGAGCCTTGGTTCGATTTAATACAACAAAATATCATTTTTTTCTTGATTTTTGAAAACAAATAAATTTTGAATTAAATAAAATCGAGTTTTGTAAGTAAACTTAAACTTTTCGATTATATAAATATGATATATTTTATCTAAAGTCTTAATGTACAATTTATTTGTCAAATCGAAAGGATTTGTTTTTGCAAATGGTTTGGTTCGGGTTTGTGGTGTAAATAATTTCAAGGGCTCGACTCAGAACCTTGATATACAAATAAAATAAATATTTTCAAATGTAACTCATACTGCAAGACTATGTTCGAGGACATCTATTAGATACAATTTATTTTTAGTACAAAAAATATCATATTTTTCTGATATGATTGTATTTTTCAAATTAATCTTAACTCAGTAATTAATTATCAGTCAAACTGTGCCAAGTTCTGAACCAGTGTGCATCCTATTGAGTATTGAATCCTTAGAGGTGACTCGATTCCACTTCACCGTGCGTGTCACTCTATAAGCTCAGCCCAGTGTGGCCTCTTATCAAGTCACTGCACCCGATTAATATCTATTTTTAATGGCTGTACAGCAACAATTTACAAGAACAACAATTTTTTATTTATGGTTCGCTTTCATGAACTTTTTTGAATTTATCATATAAAAATTGGCGCACACGTCATCTCGCATGGGGAAGAGTCGCCGCTTGCTTCGATTCTGGGTAATGTCAAACCATTCCACCCGCTCTGCAAATTTGTGTTGCTTTTTTATCACTAAATGACTATTTTGCTCTATTGGCTCACCCAGCAGACCTCGGGGCGGTCATTTAGTCAGTCAGTCGGGCGTTTAGTCGTTCAAGCGTTCAGGCAGGCAATTAATTTTGCCTGCTGCTTGGAACAGAAATGGGAGGGAAATTAAATTACGTATGCGCCATGTGAGCCCAAGCTGTAAGTGAGAACTCAAGTAGAGCTCGTCTCAGACACGCAATCATTTAAGTCGTACAAAAATAGTTATATTCTAATTATGCTCGCTGTTAGTAACAATTAATAGGCCAGCTATGAGTTTTTAGATGCCCCTTCAATGATTTCATTTTGTTCAATTAATACTTTGAGTCAAGATACACATAGTTTAAGAAATTGATATGGCAGCATTTCCATATTTACAAGTGAACATGAAATCTGTGAAAATAAGTACATTCCATTTTGGATGGCATTTCAATGATTTCATATTGTTAAATTTAATTAAAGATAAGCTTGATTATGGAAAGTGAGGAATTGTAGTTACTATATTTGAAGTTTTACCTGTGCATTATTTCGCATCTGATTGATGGCTGCGAAGGAGGCGATACAGTGCCCTGGATTCTGGTGATGTGCCTGTGGCAGGACTTCCTCATTGGGTCCCGGTGGGCTCAGATCACTAGGCGTTTGTGTTGAATTGTTGCTGGTGGTGGTAACATCCTCGTTGTTGCCACTCGCCTCGGCGGTGCTGCAGATAGATACGAAACATGAAGTGCAAACATGAAGCTCTGCTGAATCAAATTTAAAAGATAATCGTTTATAATCATGATGATGACGACGAGAAGGAGGGGAAAAATGGCAGCTGTGTGGCGACAACTTGTCGGCAGACACGGTCTGTCTGTCAGTCACACAGGCTGAGGGTGGTTTATGCTAAACCTCTCCCCAGTCAAATTTGGGGTTGTTCCCGCATGCTCGATGTTTACTCACTGATTCGATTTGACGGGTAGAAACATTGTGGCAGATACGTTGTGGTATGCCTCGAACTTATCCCCAATTTTCGGGTCTAAAACATTGCCACACTTGATGGCTTCTTGCTGATGTTGAGATATTCGGTTTCCTTTGGTCCTGGGGTATTTCCCTTCTAAATATTTCAGTCTTTTCTTTGGCAGTTGTGGTCTGTTTGGTTCTTCCTTCGGCGAGCTGCAACTGTAATGAAGCGCGTAAAGTAAAAATCAATAGCTTGTAATTGTTTCGCTGTCACCCCCGAGCAGAAAAGTAGTAGAAAAAGAATGTAGGTCATACGTTGTTTGGGGCAGGGTGACGACAACTACATGAGATCATACCTCCCAGAGTTCCCGACATGTCACAGTGAAAAGAAAGCATCTAAACAGACCGCCAAAGTAGGTTAAGTGCCGCCAATTCCAAAGAGTCCTCTTTCCAATCCAGCCCTTTCTTTTTTTCGATTCTATTGTACCCATTGTTGAGCTGCACCCACGCGAATTTGGGTTAGACTCTTTATTTGATGCCCCTCCCCACAGGATGCACAGAATGCGGGCATATGAAACGACCGAACGAACGACTTGCCACATGCAACTTGCGCATTTGCCACGCCAGCGATTTAATGTGGTCAGTGGTTGAGTTTTATTATATTAAGCACTGCAAGTCAAGGTCGATGGGGAGCGAGTATACTAAATAACTGGAAGCACATTCCTAATTTATAAATATATCAGAGTAAGGGGAGATTGAATCGATAGTATGCACATAATCTCTTAATATATTGAAATTGGTAAATACACTTCACATTAACTATATTATATATTTTAACGATTAACTCACTGAATTTGTGTATATTTTCGAAAGTAATCACTGACTCAAACTGATATTAAACTGACACATTATTAAATAATCCTTGCGTGTTTCCGGAAGTTTGAAGAACTATTTTCTGTGTTTATATATTTATTTATCTTAATATTCGTTCGTGAGAGATTATAATAGTATTAATATCAACAAAGATTAAAAGAAATGGTTAAAATATTTATGAGATTAAAAAAATGTTCCGCATATATATAACAACCAAAAATCCATACATTTGTTGATCTTCGGTTAATTTACATCACCAGTATTATGCTTATGCTAAGTACAGGGATCGTTATCACCATAATTTATATTATAAAAATCACTTGGTTATGATTGTGGTGTAAGTTTTGTTAAATTACTCAAAACAAATAAATATCATGGTACAAAAATGTACAAATCAGACATTCAAAAGTCATGGAGCAAATGCAAAGATTGTAAAACAGTTTAGATATTTGCTAGTACAATTATAGATGTTTTTTAAATATTAAACAAATTATAATAATCAATCATTTCGGTCCCTGGCCTAATATAGTTAATATTAACATTGTTGTGTTTTTTCGGGAATAGAATGTTTATGCTAAATGCATGCTTAAACTTTCATTTAATAGTCTCATTCAGTTTGCACTTTTGTACGTGTTTATTTTTGAATCTTTTGCTGAGTTGTGAGAAGTGTTTACTTTATGGCCGGCCATGCAATAAACACAGCCCAATGCATTGGGGCACATTATGCAAATAAACGAAAAGCTTTGCTTATTTTTATACTCGTACTCTTACTCGTATTCGAAGCATATGGAACCATCTCTCTCTCGCTCTCTTTCCCACTCTGTGTATCTCTTTCCCTCTCGCTTTTTTTCGCCAGCGGTGGGCAATATCACGCTTGGAAAGTTCTGGGGTCAACAAATCGTGGCCAGACGACGGCATGTGTGAAGTCAACGTCACGAATTTTAACGCTGCATTAACAAAACGACGGCAGAAACAATACGAACCTACAACAACAGCAACAACAATAGCGATAGCAACAACCATATTTAACAAACAAAAACAAGATACGTATGTACATAGAAAATTTCACTTTGCGCAATTGGCGCAACAAACAACAACAAACAACAACAAATTAACGACAATTTTGGGCTTCAATTTTAGTTTTTCTTTTCTTTGCCATGTTTTGTGTGGTTTTTATTTTTTATCAGTCCGTTAAATGGCAACTACAACAGCAACAACAACAACAACATCAACATCCAACAACATGGGCCCAGGTGATGTGCCATGCTTGAGGGCGCAATTGTGCTGGGAGGGCAATGACCACTTATAGACCCCCATCTCGGCATAAAGAAGCCCCATTAGGTGCTTATTACTACAGCCGATGCACATCCCCCTAGTACCCCCCTCACACACACTGACACACACTCACACACACTCGCACACACTCACACCCGCCCCAATTGCAACTGTTGCAAATCGGACTTGACACAGAAGCATCCGTGGGATTGTCACAGTTGCCAATTCGCATGCAGTTGTGATATGGAAGTGATATTTGGACAGACTTTAGGGCCAGTATCTCATATACATCGTCATAGGCACGCACACATGCTCAGATGTCGCGTCCCACATGTCGTATGCGCAATGTGCGTGTAATTAAAGCAGTTCATCAGGGTCGGACACTGTTTACCGTTACGCTCTGCGGTTGTCTATCTCAGTGGCAGCGAGTGTGGACAAACAGTTCTTGCGGTTACATAATAACTAAGTCTAACAGAAATTGTTCTCACACTAAAATCTACGCAACTTGATGCTTATTTCAAGACAGAAATTCATTTGTTTAATTGTTATTTAAGTCTCCGACGAGTTTCTCTCAGTGCATACACACATAGGGCGTTTAATCAGCTTTGAAATGAGTGATGAGAGTTGCATTCAGCATTCGAGAGAAACAGGAAGTGAAGGTGCTGCAAGTGTCCTTCACATTTGGTCATTTATGCCGAAAATAAGTTAAACAAACATGTATTCAATGTGTTCGCTCGAAAATGAAGTGAGTGTATCGAGGGTGAGGGTGTGTGTGAAATTCAAATTAACAAGCAAACGAGCCAAAAAAAACGAAATAACAAAAATAAATAAAATGCGCCACACGTTGCTTAGAGCGGTTAACGAGTAGCAAAGTTGACTCCCGGCTCAGAGCCCGGCCAATTGAGGCGAACCATTCAGAAATATTTTAACGTCTGGCGACAAAAATATTGGGCAAACATTGAACCGGTTGTAACATAGTTGTATTAGAATATTTCTTTTATTTCGTTACGTTTTCTTGGCGCATTTTGGCCTTTGTTTATGCTCCACGTGATGCGAACTAAGCCAATTGCAAGTTGGCAACTGAAACTGATTCTTGCACGCTTCATTGATGATTAATCGCAATGACGACAATGCGACTGGCTAAAACCATCAAGGTCAACCAGTTGTTGTTCTTGATGTATGCATTGTGACAGAAATGAGACGGAATAAACCAACTCAGCGTCAATTACGGCTAAAATCAATGAATAAGACAATAGAATTCACTTTTTATGAATATATTATAGACTTATAGACAAATTTTAGATTCTTTATCTTTTAAATCACTTATATTAAATACATTTACACTGCCACTTAATTTTTATTAAAAATTCCGAAGCGACTACAATTAACGTGACTAGTCTAGGCCAAAAATTGAATTCGAAGTAATAAATGCAATGAACGAGTGTTCAATAAAGATTATGAGACATTTTAATAATACTTCAGTGAAAATATATAAATGTTATCAATCTTGTTAATCAAATTTGTTAATATGTATTAGAAAAGTCAGAAACAGGCAAAGTATAGATCAGTCGACATGTTAATAATGTATCATACAAAGATTATTAAAATTAAAAACACTATTTTTTATTGTTATCCTTAATTGAAGATCATGTCTGAATAAATAGAAAACTTTCCAATTATTAAGAATTTATGCTTCATTATATTTGCATATACTCCATCCGATAAATTAACCATCTTAAGTCCAAGAGTAACAACACGTCGTGTGTTCCCATTTTATCTATTTAATACAGAAATGTTTAGCACATTTTATATGGGGCCTCTTGAAGCGCCCCCGACATGCGTTCAAGTGTCTATGCGTGCCAGGCAAAAAAAAAGACTCTCGAGAGCGTGACCAAATATGGAGGACTGTACTGTAGGTACTTGGGCCAGAGCGAGAGGCAAAGCGAGAGCCAGAACCAGATGTGTGCCAAGTAAACAGCTAACAGACCGATTTCTAATGCGTTAAGCATACGCGGCGTATGCCGCAATTAATGTGACTTCTGTTTATTCTGGGCCAGTGTCTGATTGCCCACGGTCAATACGAGTAAAGAGATAAAACCACTCGCAATGAAAGTGAGTGCAGTAGGGTGCAGTGACACCCTCTCTCTGCTGTGGCTGCTGCTGTTATCGCACACGTATTATACATATGTAGTATGTTAGTGTTTGTGTGCCGGCGTTTTGTATTTTCGTTGTGGGTCGTCAACCTGCAGACGCTGCGCGGGAAATGTGAAAACAGCCGTTTTGTGTTTTTGTTGCGTCTGCGCATGACATTCGAGTTGGCCAGAGGTCCTGCCTAGTGCAGCGACAATGACTACTCCAGTTCTCCAACCCCCTTTTTTATGGAGTTCACATAAACTTACTGCCGCACCTTATTTCCCTCTTTTCTCCTTTTTCTTAGTTGTAGCTTAGCTTAATACATAGAGTATACTTTGGTATTGGCTTTCAATTGTTATCAGCACTTGAACTGCTTCCGGTATCCGTGTCCTTTGTCCATTCTTCACACACACCCCAACTGTTGTTAAGCCAATTATTTAGTTGCTTCCTGCGTCGCGTGTACAACTTTCTTGACTTGGCTAACTCAACACGGTCAACAACTTAACGGCACGAAAGCTCAAACGCGACTGAGCTCGACATCGGCATCGCCATCAAGTCTCGTTAAAACTGTCAGTCGGCCAGTGGCGTAGAGTCGAAATAGCCCCATTTGCCATTTGAATACATGACTTTATCAGCACAATTTCGACTCCCTACATTTTTATTGCTGTATTATAAAACTACATTCTTTTAAGAATTTAATTAAAATTATATAAAATATGTTACAATATTTATTTATGAATAGACGTTACAAATCATTGTTTAAAGTCCTAACAAACACTGCTATCTAATAACAGCAAAAATGTTATACTCAAATTGGCACTGTTTGGTACATCAGGGAGCAAAGCTGGTTCCAAGCAAAGCTTTTAAGCTTTGACGAGGTAGCAGAAGTCTATCTGCAAAGCTAGGTATGTTAAGCTGTAATGTAATGTTAATATAAACTGCACAACTGGCTTTAATCATTTATGGACAGTACAAATGTAAATAATTAAGATATTATTAATACAGATTAACATTACATACGCATGCTGTATTTGAAAACAACTTCTTATTACTCTCAATACATTTTGTTATGTTTTCCACAATTTCGAACCTAAGCACAAGGAAATTTTGGGAGAGGAAAAACAATAATTTATTTTTTTCTGCCTTACCTTGATCTAAATTCATAATAACTGATTTATACATCCATCCAAAAATAGACGAGAAAATTTCATATCTAATATTTCTCTTTTTCGTATGCTGAATATATGTATATGCCTTTCGCATTTGTAAGGATGTGTAAAAGCATGATATATTAAAAAGTTTTATTTAAAAACGATACAACGTTCCGTAATATTCTTACCTATTCATTTCGTTAATACTTTTCCCATTCATTGAGTAAGACGAATAATTGTAACATGACACTGGAACTTGTTGTTAATGGTCACAAAAATGTTAAACAAAATTTTAAAAATGCCTAAGAAAGAAATGTGTGGTAAGCTAGGTACTTTTTTCGTGAGAATCATTGATCATATATTAAAATAAATTAATTTTAATTTAGTTTAATCGTTTTCAAATAACACCAGTTATTGTTCATTTCAGTAGGATCATAAACTGTCAAAAAAAAACCCCTAATAAAATTGCAATTGTTCGATTTATGAAGCTTTTAATGTAGTTCGGGACAACAAAATCTAAGTTTTTGGCTAACCCACTTATTTTTACAGATTACGGACAAAAATAAAAAATAAATATTCTTTATTATTATTTACATTTTATTATTTCACTTTATTTTCTTTAGTTCTTTCGAGAGGCTTTTCATCCTTTTTCGAGAGTCTCATAACCGAACTTAAGAAACTTTGTATTTTCTAAAAACAATAGAATACAATTAAAGCAATACAATTTAAATATATAAGGTTTTGATTTTAACGAGTATCCGATGGTTTTAGGTTTACGTTGTTTTGAATTTAAAATTGTAAGAAAACTAGAAGAAAAAATGCACAAGGTTTGAATACTTACCATACTTATTGGGTGTCGTTAAAAATATAGATTTAAATGGATTGAGAAACATATCAGAATAAGCCATTTGAAATTTGATTTGCCATTTTACAAGTCTATCACATATGTAAACTTTAATAAACGGATTTAAAAGAGAAACTCAAGTAATCAACTAATAAAATGTAATAAAGGATTCGTTTAATTGAACTATCTATCGACTGCAGTTATTCCCAAATGGCATATTTAATGTGGAATTTAAACAACGATTGAAAAGTGAAGTATTGTTTATAATTATATCAGAATATGTATAATGTGCTTTATTCGGGCTCCACCTCTTGTTTTAGCTCTTGCAGAAAATAAACTATTAAGTGAGAGTAGGCAAATTAGTAAAGTGTTTGAAAACTTTTAAATGGTTTTTGCAGAAAGTTACGTTGCTGATGCTGCTGTTGCTTGTTGCTTGTTGCTTGCTGCTTACTGTTCTTCGTGCTTGGCCATTAACTCGCCGGGCGCGTTACAAAGAAGCTGCCGCTGTCCACAAGTCTAATTAGATTGTGTTGCCCCCCGTGGCAAGTTGCAAGGACGCTGCACGGCTCAAAGGCTAACGGACATGCTGTATGCAGAGTGAGCGACAACAAAGCAGAGGACATACAAGAGATGGCTAGCCAAACCACCAGCCACTGACCCAATTATGTAAATGCTGTAAAAATGTTCTTTTGAAAAGGCAACAGGCTTTTGACGTCATATTAGGCGTAACCGACAGGTGCAACAGTCAAAAGGAGAGAGAAGAAACAAAGTAAATAGAAAAACTGAAATCTGAAATCTGAAATTCAATATTCGAATGCAAAGACATTACGCAATATGACTGGATAATTGTGCGTGTTGCCGCACTTGAATCCCTTTTAGCACACCTGAGACTTATTGCCCCTTTCACAAGTGCAAGCTGAGAACTGAACAGGATTTAAAATGAAAATGGTTCTCGAGACACCACTGCGACTGCCCACTTTCATTCACAAATTGGCCAATTGCCATCCAAAGCTCGAGTCGCGTTTCAAATATCTTACTAATGTGACATCTGCGCCTGCTGCGCATGTCCCGAGGAGGCATCACACACGCTGCCACCTACCAATTTCCACCTGCCACCTGCCACCTGCCACCTGCCAACAGCCAGCTGCCTACTTGCCCCTTGCCCTGGCCCCTGGCCCCATGCCGCTTGCAACCTCCGGCTATGTTAAAATCGCCATCGTCGTCGTATCGTCGCATCGGGCAACAGGTGCTCGGGGCAAGACACACTCTTGGAGCTATAAAACGGACAAAGTCGTCGCATTCATTGTTAGTCGCATTTGCCTCGCTGTGGCACATGATCTTCTAGTTCTGCCTCTGCTACGATTTGACGTGCGTCTCTAAGTAAAATTTGTGGTTTCCTCGCTGATATGTTTTTGAAAACTCATAAGCCATCGCGGGCAAAGTTACCGCAGATAATATAAAATCTCTCAGAAAACTCAACTCAACTCAACCAATAATGACGCATCTATACTTAACTTTAAGCCTCAACATTTCAATCCTGTTGCTGCTAATGGCAGGTATGTTACAATTAGATATTAAGTGAAAATAAAATGGTTTTCTGACTTTACAGTTGCAGTTGACTTATATTTGTATATTTACAACAATTGTTGACATGTTATAAGATTCGAATCCAAACTACAATTTCATTTTCATAACAATCTATTAAATTCTTCCAAGAAGCATTCTTCTTTGCTTCTTATTATCAATACCTTTATACTTTTCTTTTTTTAACAAATGAATTCTATTAAGTGTTTATTTTGTATAACTAGTAAAACATTTGTAAATAAGAAAATAAATGCGAAACAGCGCCAGAAACGTAACATGGGATATAATTAGTCGCCGATGCCGAGGACCGATGGGGTTATCTTTCCAATAGTATTAACCCTCATTATTTCATTTAAAATTAATTTAAAATGATTTATTTTATTTAATTTATAGCAACACACATCTTGACTTTTACTCAAAAACAAGTTCAAAAAAGTCCAATAACTGCAAATCTAAACTAAAATGAATCAAGTGCCCAAAATACATTCCATCAATTTTAAAGTCTGACCATTAGCGAGCCTGGGGGAAGATAATAATAGAACTAAAGATTATACTCTTACTCCCATGATATGGAGTTTACACACATTTATTCATATGTTTAAGAAATTAGAAAATTAACTTAGGACCTTCGATTAATTGAATGCCATTTGCGAGTATCAACAATTAAAATCCACAGGGTCAGAGCGGAAATTGAACATCCGCTTTTGGCTGCGGAAAATTCATATTAATCCCTGGGGCACAGTCAATTAATGAGGCGTTGATTTACAGCGGCACCATTGCGACCGGCGCCCATTGAAGCGGACACGGTGGCGGAGGAGGAGGCGGTGGGTGCATTGGCCTCCTGGAACTGGCCAATGGAAATGGAGAAAAGCACTTACCATAATATTCTTGAGAGCGGAAGCCTCTTGCCAAATATTGAAACTGAGGAAATGATGCCCGAGTTTGGCAATGCGTTGGCGCAACCGTTAAATTTTCCGCAGTTTCCGATGCCCTTGAGCAGAGGTCACAGGTTTTGGCACCAACGTTACAAGCAGCATCTGAAGGAGTTGCAGGTGCATCAGACATGGGTGGGCGATCTGCAATCTCCGGCTGTTGTCTCCAAGCCAAAATTGAAACGCGGTCACAAACTATTTCCATACAATGCCGACGAACCAGATTCGTATAAGATGCCGCAGGAACATCAGAAATTCAAACGACAACCGTCCAAATACAAAGGACCACTCTATAGACCATCCATCAGCGCTGGTGGGTAACCAAAGGCCCTTCTTCTGTCAGCTACAGCTTGATAAGTGTCCTATTCTCTTCCAGGAGTCATGACAAATCTGGGTGACTTCTTCAAGCAGCTCGAGGCGAACGTGCACTTTGCTGAGCAGTCACAGCAGCTCGGCGAGGGAGAGTCTCGGCTACTCGAAGGTCTGCATCCATTTCCGCTTGAGCAGAAATCCGACACGGCAGACGATTTCGACTATGACTCTGGACAGCCGCCCGATCGTCGTCCATCCAAATTGCTGCAGTCCGTGCGCAGTTATCAACCCTCGCAAAAGGTTCGATCGCTGGTGTCCCGCAATCCCAACGGCTATCGTGGCTCCCAATTCATTGATCCCAGCTACATGTGGCTGGGACTGGGCAAATGACCATAGGCCTTTATCCAAGCAACTGGCTTCAACGATTACGAGTAACTGCGCTGCATGAAACACTCTTCAATTCCAGCCCCATCTATTCAATTTTACTCTATGTGTACATATGTATGTATGTATTTGTGTATTTATTTAAATGCATGTATGTGTAAATGGCAAACATTAAAGAAAGAACCCAATTGCTAACTAAATTCGCATTTCTAATCTCAATATTTATTTATTCGTTGTTTGTTTTGCAAACACGAAAATAATTAAAATTACTAAATAAAATTTCTAAATCCTAAATTATTTAAAAACGGGGATTTTAATTCGCAAAGTACGCAATTTTTGAACATATTTACATTTTACAAAATTACAACTTCAAATAGCGACTTTCGACTCGGATGTAAAGCTTCATCGTGAATTAGGAGTCACCTAAACTAACATTTAAATTGTCGCTTTTTGTCGAATTGAGTACAGTAAATGCCTCTACATGATGAATCAATAGACTCATCTGTGTAGTAAACTGTATCTGTTTATACAGTGAGTAAATGACATAGTAAATTAAACTTCCGAAACCTGTAAAACAAAGTTCTTGAAAGTTCGATTAGAATAAATAAAGCAGAATGGCTCACCGAGTAGTATAAAGTAGAGACCGATAGTATCTACAGACGGAAAAGGATCTCCATAATGCAACCTTCCAATAAAGAAGAAAATACTTAGAACACAGGCCAATGTCAAAAGAAATCCAGAAGAAATCAGCCAGGGAAGAAATAACAAATGACGTAACTGAAATATAAGAGAAGATAAAGCCTGATGAGTTGAAATATATTTTGGACGAATATTAGCCTAACCTTAATTGTGCCCAGAAAGAGAAAGCCCGAAATCAAGAAACTCAATAATAATAACGTCAAGCGAGTGGGAATCCAAACTTGGTCAACTGTAAAGAAAACATATTTAGAATTTTGAAAGAGCTTGTCATTGAGAATATACATTACATATTTTGGACACCTTTAGTATATCTAGATCAAAAGAATCCAAAGAATCATTATATAAATTGACGGAAAATACAACAGTCGTTGTCAATGAAAGCACAACACAAAATCCGCTGATAATCTTGCCGACGGTCTTTAAGTTTATATTGCACGAGGAGGTCAGCATTATCTTCTATTATACGTTTAAAAGTCTTGAAAAGTCAAATTGAAAATTTATTGTTAGACAGTATATAGTTTTTAAAGAGCACACCGCAAATGAACTTGATTCTTACGCGTAAAATTTTAGACTAAAGCTCAATATGGAGGAAACGCACAAACGATGGCTACAGATAAGCAAGCCAAACCTCTGTACATCCAACATTCTGAATTCTGAGTCCATTGGGATTTTCCCGGCAGTGTTAGTTACTGCACTTCACAAATACCCTGTACGAAAACACTTTTCAACAAAGATACATTGAGGGTGTCTTTATAAATCGTGAGAACGATCTTCTTAAGCAATAAATTTTTGACAACATTACCATGCCGTAATTTAGAAGAAGACATCGAATAAGGGATGTGTACAAATGCAATGTATGTTTTATTGAGTTTATTTATACATAGGTGTGTTATTGGTAAACATTAAGAAAACATTTCATATGTGTGTTTGATTCCAAAAAGGAAACCTTCATTCATTTAAAAATTTTTTCACAGATATATTATTCCTTGTATTTTGTGTTTATCAAACAATCTGAAACCATCTAGCTTCACAATCTCCAAATGATCAGTTTTAGTTAAAATTAGAATTTTATTTCACAAAGTGCGCTATTTCTAAAAATTACTGAAACTTTCGACAATCAATTAAATCTTAAGTTTTTAAAAGTCTCATTCAGAGCCAAATCGACACATTTCTGCGAAACGATCGTAAGAAACATTTTTTATAAAATTTTCCTTTTGATGCTAAATTGTTCTAAATTCCGTAAAAAAAAAAAAAAAAAAAAACCACGTCTCATGAAAAGGAACTGTATAATTGTAGTAGGTTACTAAAATGAACCAAACAGCAAAGAATTAGAGATATTGCAGCATTGACCAGTACCAAATATAAATAAAAATAGTCTATTTTTTGAGCACTTAGTTTGCAAAACACATTTTCTGTAATTTTCATGAGTAGGGAACTTATGCGATAAATAATTTATATTGTTACTTTTAATATTTCCTTGCCTTTTAATGAAAGATAATACAGTAGAATCCGGTTATAAGGACTCCGCTTATAGCGTCAGTCCGGTTATTGCGACGGAAACTCAATGGTTTGGTTGGTCCCCATACAAAGTTATATGAAAGGACCTCCGGTTAGTACGTCTCCGCTTTTAGCAACAAACCGCTTATACCGACGAGATTTTTCATAATTCATCCGGATATTGCGACGTGCAAAATAAAATACCGCAAAATAATGCCAACAAATTTAAGCATCAAACGACTCTGTTAGAAATGTATGTATCTATCAGTGACCGACGTCACAAAAATGTTTACAGCGTGCGTATGCAGACCTCATGCCTATATTTCATGAGATGTCCCGTTATATTTCTAGTTATTTCCGCTTTTTTCCAATAAAACTTATTGCGTAAATTCGCCAAATGTGAGTTAATGCACTAAATGCGCATGATGATGATAAAAAATTTATTTTGTTTTATATTAAAGCATATAACGGACCTGGCAACCATCAAATAAACAAAAAAATTTTTTACACCTTTCTGTTAGAGCGTATTCCGGGTATAACGACGTAAATCGTCGGTCCTTTGAAAGTCGCTATAACCGGATTCGACTGTATATCGTAAGAAACTGACAAAATATTTAATATATTTTTATATACTCACGATTATATACGACGATATGTGCATATATTTCAAGAAACTTGTATGTGTACGTACAACTTTAATTATTAATTAATTAATGCATATGTATGAATACTGCGGCTTATTTGTATAAAGAAATGAATTAACTCACCAAATGCTATAAAATAACAGCTGGGATACAGAGTTCCATTATTTCTTGAAGTGTCAATTAAAACCAAACTTAAAATAAAGCAGAATAGAGACTTAAAACAGTTCCAACTCTCAGACCAATAGCAGAGGATATAGGCCAAGGAAGAAATAGCAAATCACATTATAAAAGAAGAGATAAGCATATCAAATTCAAAAGTATTGTTCACACATTAACGTCACCTTAATTATGCTCAGGACAAGAAAGTTAAACATCAATCAATTCAGCAATGAAATCGTCATACAGATGGATATCCGAAATATGTGGGCTAGAGAATTGTCATAGAATTTGTCGTAGGTTTTAACACTTCACCTTTCGAATTATATGACTATCCCCCAAAAGGATAATAATAACTGGCTAAACATGATGTAAATGCTGGAAAATTAATGTGATGATAATTGATATTAGAGCAGTAGAGAAACCAACTGATCATTTTTCTTTAGATTTACACATCATTGGGAGTTTGACATATTTTCTTTTTTATTAATATGTGGTTTATTCGAAAAACAGCTTAGGATTCTTTAAATTTGAAAATATAAATTAAAGGATTTTTAATTAACTAAAACAAAATCTATAAATGTTAACAAAAAATAATAAAAGGTCGTTTTTTATATAAATGTACGCTTAACAGTCGCAATGTTAATTTTACTTGATATATTAAATTTTGCATAGTGTCAGATTCGATTTAAATACAGTCAGCTATTCGAATAATGAAATTATAGCAGATTTATTTATCACTAAACATATATCTCTCTATTCTATAAAGAAGTTTTCTGCTGCTCCGGGCATCAAAAAATAAAATAGGCGAGCGAACGAAGTGAGCGATCCGGAGCGCAGCGGAGGGCGGTTAGTATATAAGTATATATTATTGAATGTTTTTTTCAAATTAAGTTTATAATTTACCTGTTTTTTAAACATATTCTCAAGACTTCTTATGAAAGCTTATGAAACATAAAGACAAAATTAGTGCACTTGTTAGATTCGATCTATATTTTTAAAATATCAACTTGTATTTGCACGATAAATTACCTACTTTTTCGGCATTACAAATTTAGTATTTTATCAATACTTACTAAAAATACCCAAAAGATACTAATGGATTTACATATTTCAAAGTCAACTGTTAAGTTTTTCCGTAATTTTGCGAAACTTTATTTAATATATTTTTTATGAAATTAGTGTAGACATAAACTGGCCCAAAAATGTCAAAAAAAATAATTGATCACAATACATATTTGTTATAACGACAGTACTTGGAAGTTGGTAGGTTTACATAAAAAAATAATATATGTATATAATATATGTATATATGAATTTGAAATTGTATATATTTGAATTTTATTCGTTATCGCTTTTGATTCGTGTGCTATCAACAAAAACTTGTTCTGCTAGCGGTACTTTCCCGAATTTATATTTTTGTATAGTTGGGGTATGTGTTAGTCTGATGTGGCACTGCCTGTGGCTGGATCAATGGACGCTGCTGATCGCGATTCATCTGAATTTGTTTGAACAACGAATAGATGCCAAAGAATATGTAGATATTAATAACTGAAAGAGATAAACACAACAGAACGGGAATTATTATATTTGTTTACTTATATATGCACATGTACATGTGTACAAACTCCAAAACTTGATAAGCAGCACGCATACGCTCTCACATACTATATAGCCGGTTTAACTGCCTATGTATCTGTATTTATTATTGTGCATATGAAATAAAAGCTTTGTGCACAGCTTTGTATACAGAATTTATATGGAAGCATATTACTCACCAAGTACAGCAACCGAGTACAAGAATAACATAAGATAGGGTTGGGGCATGCCAGAAAACATAAAATTGCTGAATGTTGCCAAAACAGATATAACGTTAACCACCATGCTCAATCCGGCATTGATCAGCCAAGGGAGAAGCATCAAGTGACGTTCCTGTGTTTGGAAGAAAGAGATAGACATACAAATAAAACAATAATGAAAATACAAAAATCAACAATGAATGCGATTATTGACGTCGCCTCACTTTCATTGTTCCAACGACAAGCATGCCTGATGCCAGCAAATTAAGTACGGTGATGGCCAAGTAGACAC
Source organism: Drosophila sp. st01m (assembly GCA_018901795.1). NCBI lineage: Eukaryota > Metazoa > Arthropoda > Insecta > Diptera > Drosophilidae > Drosophila > Drosophila sp. st01m. Next base: position 807,969 of record JAEIFG010000334.1, read on the forward strand.
TGCAGATCACGACAAGAACTAAAATAACAGAATCGATTTAATTTAATAAATACATAAACATATGTACAAGTTGAAAGAATGCTCTCACCCATATGAATTTCATCATAGGCGCTCGGTTCTGTCTCCTTTAACTTCTCCACAATATCCTTAGCGATCACATCAGAGTATCCCAATATGGCGGACAGCAATATTGTCATTACAAAGGAGCCCAACATACCCAACCAGCCGATAACAACGGCGGCGGTGTTGAGGCGCATGAAAAACATATTTTTCATCATTTTCACAGATTATGTGTTTTGTTTTCCGCACAGAGTCGAAATTCAAATGGCTTCGCAAAATAAAACCACAAAGCAATTCCTCTTTATGATGAAATCAGAAACCCGACACCTTTTTCGCTAGTATTCTTATGCAGCTTCCACTAGTGAATCACAATCGCAAATGCGCTGCATTGCAATTTGCGCAGTAACTTAGAGCACTTAGTGCTTAGAGGTAGAGAAATATCGATGAAACTATCGATTAATAAATATTTCCACAATTTTAGAAGTCACCGATATTTTTTTACGCAAGCCACAATCAGTAAGCAAATAACCTAAAGAGAACTCTGTTTTTACAACTGTTGCATCTGGGCACCACGGTTGTCAATTTGGCTTTTTTTTGTTAGTTCTGGCTATTTTTGAAGTTCGATTTAAGTAAATAATTTAAGTATTTTTTAGTCTATGTTGCTATTATCATCTTTTGAATATTTGTGTTAAAGTGCACGCAAAATCACATTTAAATGCATTCCGGCCAGAAAAATTTAATTTGTTCACACCAAATTGACAACAGTGCTGGGCACTAAACAAATAACCTATAGAGAACTCATTTCATGCAGGCAAAAGTGTCCAAGCAAATACCTTGACATTCAGTGGTGCCAATTTGGCCTTTTTCCGGACAGATCTGTCCTGTTTTTAACTTCTTCAACCGGAAAAAATGTCCTTTTTTAGTTCCCTTATACGGTACGATTTTGAATCAAACATTGCCACGTTAAAAGGGAAAATCGATGATTTTGAGGAGAAAACCATTCGACATTGCTGCACGGATTTTGTAGTCGCGTTAATAAATTAGTTAAAGCAGAGGTAAACTATTTAATATTGTTAACTATTTTAGTTCTAAAAATAAATTTATAATTTAGGTTACTGGACAATTATGCTGTTTTAAAAAGCATCGATTTATTTTCGGTGGATCGTGTTCTCCGATCCAAAAAAGAGGCGATTTTTCCAATTTTGGAATTGTTCGAGAAGAGCGGCGACACAAGAAGCAAAATAGTTGCTCAATATGACAAAATCCACCTCATAAAATGGGAAAATGTTGAGCATACTCTCAAATTTTGGTCGGAAGTAAGAAAATACCGGGACAGCGCAGGCAACAATCCATTCGGAGAATTAACTCACTTCGCCTTAAATCTACTTTCGTTACCGTGGTTCAATGCAGAAGTAGAGAGGGTGTTTTGTCAAGTCAATTTGGTGAAAACCAAAATGCAAAACAGGCTACAGGTGAAAACATTAAATTCTATTTTGGCAGTCAGGTAAATATATGTGTATATTTTTATATAAATCAGTTATATTTACATGATTTTTATCTTTAGATTTGGATTGCGTCGGCATAGTATGTGTTGCCACAATTACAGCTTGCCAAATGAATTTTTAAATCAAATTGGGAGAATGTCCACATATGAAATGAATGAGGAATGCGTGGACATTGAGGATGTTTATAATATATTAACTGATTAATGATCCAAATATAAATAAATGATCTCAGATTATAATTTTAAAATATAAAAAAAATTTTGTCTCTTTTTTCATTTTTTTTTAATTTTCAGCCTTTTTTGTCTATTTTTTTTTTTTTTTAAATCTGTCCTGTTTTTGTAAAAAAATATTGGCATCACTGTTGACATTGCGTCCACGTGAAATTTTAACCACGAGAATTTAAGCGAGGGAATTTATTTTGACTTTCAGTTCAGTCGGCTGGTAGAACTCGTCGTTTGCTCAGTGAGCGAAACATGAAAGATGCGTACTATGAAATAGCCTTTACCCTTTAAACGTTATTGCATTAAATATTTTTGAGAGCAAAACACCGTGAATGTATCAATTGCATAAAGAAAGACGATAAAATAAATGCAATGGGCTGTTTTAGAAATGAAAACTATTTTTTCAAGCTTAAAATTTATTGATAAAACATTTTATTTGTACAGGGTATTAGAGGCTGGATACAAAACTTCAGGGGCAACAACGAAAAAGCAAAGCGATGTTGACAATTCTCACAGCAGCCCCTACAAATGCACACACTTACTGTAAAGCACACGCATACATGAAGATCATAAAACGCGCCACAAGTTAGCGTCGTCGCCAAAAATTTACTTTACACCCAAATGAGCAAACAGCAGCGGCAATATAATGTAAAAAGTGCACACAAAGAGGGACGCATCATCAAAGACAGGATAGGTCGATTCATCTATTATCCATTTGTGCGACTGAAATTCAACCCATTAATCATGCCACAAAATAACATCTTAAACCAAGTTAACGACCTCAGGATAGTTGCTTGGAATGCAGCCGGAATTCTTAACAAACTCGCAGAACTCGAATCCCACCAACACTATATTGACATAGCCCTAATCTCAGAGACACACCTCATAGAAACTGATTCAATCGCTACAAAAGGATACCACATTTATACAGCTAACCACCCAGCAAACCGTAGACGTGGAGGATCAGCCGCCATCATTAATCAAAACATTGAGCATCAGGCCCTTCCAACCATAATAACGGAAGCTATACAATGTACACCCATCTGTATCACCCTCTTTGACCAACCACGTATCAACATAGCTGCTATCTATTGTCCTCCACTAAGGGGACTCACATCTGAAGCCTTTAAAATTATATTTAAACTCTTTGAGCCACATTTTCTGGTTGCAGGAGACTGGAATGCCAAACATCGTTGGTGGGATAACAGCCGTGCCTGCAATAGAGGCAACGAGCTAATTGACTGTCTTAGAACCCAACACTACGATGTTTTGGCTACTGGATCCCCCACCCACTTCCCCCGTGCTCAACAAAATAATTATTCTGCAATTGACTTTGCAATATACTATGGCATTCAAAACGACCGCCTCTTCATTGAGTCCTCACTTGATCTAAGCTCAGACCACCTCCCACTCCTCATCAGCCTTTCACATAAACCAAAAACCATACCCTTTAAGAAGCCCATCTTGTCTCCCAATGCGGACATTAAAAAGTTCCAATTTTGGCTTAACCAAAATATACATCTCAACACAGAAATTTCATCGGGACAAGATATTGAAGATGCAGTCGATATTTTCACCAGAAATATCCACCAAGCTGCTACATTCGCTTCTAGCACTTTCTCATATTTACCCTCTAACAATCGCTTCCGAATCCGTTATACCCCCAACCGTCGCAGACAAAATATGCTAATTGTTAAACGCTCCCTTAAATACAATCATCTTGTCCTTCGTAATAATGACGCTAGGAGACTGCATAGAATTGCATCAAAAAAGGCCAACAAAGCCAGACGCCTCGACAGGATTTTATCAGCTATTGACCTTAGAGACAGATATAGTATTCAAAAACTCTGGAAATTTACAAAGTTAATAAAAAAGGCAACCAACTCCTAATCTACCTTTTAAACGCCACATTAATCCCCATGATAATAATGCTGACAGCAATAATCTCATTTGGTGTAAGACAACTTTAGAAAAAGCTGAAGCTTTTGCTGAACATCTTGAAACAAGATTTAAACCCATCCTTCTAAACACACCTGTTGAACGCTCTTGATATCGAAAGTCATATAATAGCTCACCCAACCCAAAGTACCAACAGATTTAAACCTATTACACTCACAAAAATAAAAAACCAAATTAAAAACCTTGAAAATAACAAATCCCCAGGTATCGACAAAATAGACAACCGAACCATTAAATCTCTACCCGACTCTGCCCTCCTCTATCTAATCCTAATCTTTAATAATGCACTTCGCCTTGGACACTTCCCACAACAGTGGAAAATAGCTTTAGTCACTATGATCCCCAAACCTGGAAAACCAACTGAACAACTTGCCTCCTATAGACCAATAAGTCTTTTATTCAACCTCTCCAAAATTCTCGAACGCCTCCTATTAACCCGGATGTTTGAGTCAGAAGCCTTTTCGAATTATATTCCTAACCACCAATTTGGATTCCGTTATCAGCATACGTGTAGTTCTGATCAACAACTAGCCCGTGTAACTCAATTCATTCTCAAAGCCTACGAAAAAAAATCAGTACTGCTCTGCAGTTCTATATCGATATTCAAGAAGCCATTTGGTAGAGTATGGCATCCAGGTCTCTTCTAGAAACTTAAACCAATCCTCCCTCCTTTACTTACTATCATCCTCACCCTTGAATCTTCATGGTTGAATCTCATAAAGGAGCTAGATCTACTCCCAAGAATATCTTAGCTGGAGTACCACAAGGAAGCGTCCTGGGCCTTGTCCTTTATACAATTTATACTTCCGACCTCCCCACTCCAGAATCAATATTATATAAACCCGCCTCGAAATTCAGCTACACTCTTAGCCACATACGCTGACGACACAGTCTTCCTGTCTGCCTCTGAATCCCCCTCTACGTCCATTAGACAAGTTGAAACTATTTTAGACTCATTAACTACCTAGACTAACAAATGGTGCATTAAAAATCAATGAAGCAAACCGACTTACTTTACAACCCTACGAGATAAGAGTGAATTGGGTTTTCCCAGACTCTCACCTAAACTAATGGGCGAAACTATTGTCACTAAAAACTCCCACGCCTACCTAGGTATCAAACTTGACAAAAAACTAAATTTTTGCAGCCATGTTACCACCTTAGTCTCAAAACTCAAATCTGGCAGATCTCAGCTCCACTGGCTGATTAATAAAGATAGCCAACTTCCGCAAAAATGTAAGGCCCTACTGTGCAAACAACTCCTTGCCCCCCTATGGCACTATGGTCTTCCTGTTTGGGGCTCACTCTGTAGCCAAGCTCAATTTGATAGGATTATCATATTCCAAAATACTACCCTCCGAATAATCTCTAATGCCTCATTTCCAACAAGAAGTTCCACCATTCACAACGATCTCAAAATCAACTCAATCGACGAAACATACGACAAATTCTCCCACAAATATGCTGAAAGACTTAGCAAACACTTTAATGCAGAAGCCAGAAGAATAATAGTTGCCCCCCTACTCCCCATCCCGACAGCTTTCTCGACAAAACATAGTCATTACAAATACACTAGTATGTCATTCGGCTTTAAAAATGCACCCGCAACTTTTCAACGTTGCATAAACCACGTATCATTGGACAAAATTGCCTCGTTAATTTCGATGATATAATAATTTTTTTAACTTCTCTTCAAAAACATGAAAGTTCCATAAAAACACAATCTCAAATTACAATTGACCAAATGCACTTTCATGCAAAGGGAAACAACATTCTTGGGACACGTCGTAATTCCTGATGGCATATAGCCTGAACCACTAGAGGTACAGAAACATCGATGCTAACATCGATGCATCAATGTTTTTAGATTTTTTCAAAACATCGATGTTTATTTTTGACCATCGATGTTTTTAGGCGCGTCACTATTCAAACAGCAAGAAGAACTTCTACATCGGTAAGGTATGCAATTTATTAAATTTTGTTAAATTATTTTAATTTATTCAAGTTCATTTATTAGTTTGCAGTCATATTTGGGATTGGTGGTGAAAGCGACGTAGACGATGGATAAATTCCTAAAACGTAAGTAATTTATTACATGGCATCTGCAGTCACTTGCTTGTGCATACCTATACATACATACATGCACATGCAAGAAAAGTAGTTTGCATAATATATGTTTTACATTTTGTATGTTTTAGAAGGTGTCAACTAAGAGAAAACAGTCAAAGTTCGAATGTTTGGCAGCACTTTAAGAAAACGGCTGAAAAAACCGCGGCAATATGTATGCACTGTGGTAAAATGCTGAAAACAGCGGGAAACACAACAAACTTGTCGGACCATATTAAAAGGATTCACCCCAATTTAAAAACGGATTAAACAGTCAGTGGATCTATGGAGTTCACCGAATTTCTAAATAGAAATACAGAATACCCGTCAGATTCGACAAGAAAAGCCAAAATTGACAGGGACATCATGCTAATGATTGCACGAGACGTGGAGCCATTTAGCCTCGTGGAAAGGGAGGGATTCCGTGGAGTGGTAAAAACCCTGGACCCAAAATACAAAATTCCAAGCAGGACGTATTTCCGAGATGTAATGCTTTCAAAATGTATAACGAATGTCCCTCTAAAATGCAAACTTGACGGGATCCAGCACGTAGGTATTACAATGGACGGATGGACTTCCCGTGCAAATGAAGCATATATTACTGTGACTTGCCACTTTGTCAATGCAGATTTTAAGCTAGTTTCAGCCGCCTTGTCAACGGCAACACTTTTGACCCCCACCAATCACTCAGCAGTAAATATAGCTGACACAGTTCGCAAAGTTTTGGTTGAGTGGAAGTTTCAACATAAAGTTGTTACAATTGTCACTGACAATGACGCAACTATGAAAAAGGCCTGCGAACATTTGGAGATGAAGCATTTCCCGTGTTTTGCTCATACAATCAATTTGTTGGTGCAGGATGTGCTAAAAATGGAAAAACTGCAGCCACTATTAAACAAATGCAAAACAATTGTTGCTTTTATGAAGCGAAGTGCCACTGCTATGGCAAAGTTTAAGGATGCCCAACATGTTGCCGAACCTCTCTCGCTTATTCAGGAAGTGACAACCCGGTGGTTTTTTAGATAGAACGAATTCTACTGACAAAAATAGCACTGTCCACCGTATTATTGGGAACTGCAAAGGCTCCCTCGCCTTTCTCCGCAGAAGAGATTAATGCCTTGCAAGAGCTGTGCGAATTACTTCGGCCATTTGAGAAAGCGACGAAAAAAATATCAGGTGGAAAGTATGCTACCATGTCGCTCGTGGTTCCCATGGTATGGCAAATGTTTATCGAAGTTTCTTCCTTTGAAACAACATTTAAAACCCAAGAAGCTATTGAAGCCCTTGACGCTTTAAGTGGCCTATTCAAGAAGCGATTTGGGCATTATGAAACAAGGACAGTGCCCAGGATAGCCACATTGATCGACCCGAGGTTCAAAAAGCAAGGGTTTCAGCTTGTCAGCAATGCCGACCAAGCCGTTCGCGGATTGGAGGATGAGATTCAGGCGGTTTTGGAAAAATCTCTATCCTCAGCAGCGTCGCAACACCCCAATCAACCCGAAAGTTCAGATTATTTTACTAAACTTCATAGTAAGTTAAAATCTGCACCATATACCACGCGCTCGGATGCAATTATATTGGTCCGCCAGCATTTGGAGACGGTGAATGAGCCAGAAAAATGCAACCGGTTAATTTTTTTGGAAGGTAAATATCTAATTTTCGTATTATGAGTAATTTTAAATTAATTTTTATAATTTTAGGAGAGTTCAAACAGTATGGCGCCTTTTAAGGAAATGGCAGCCAAATATTTTTGCGTACCTGCAACTTCGTGCGAGTCGGAAAGAGCATTTAGTAAAGCGGGCCAAATCATTTCCGATCGCCGAACGCGTTTGAAAGCTGACGTTGTTGATAAACTAATGTTTTTAAACAAAAATGTTGATTTTTTGACTACAAAATGATTCTCAATGAAAGTGATATTATTACATAAATAATATGTACTTATTTAAGATGCTGGAACAGATCTCTTTGGTTTATATTTTGTTATGATCTTATGAATAGGATCACTTTAATTTATAATTTCTTTTGATTTATAATTTCTTATTATTTATTATTTCTTATGACTTATAATTTCTTATTCTTTTTGAATACTTCAATATTATTATTTGTTTTTTTGTGCCTCTGAAATATAATTTAAAAATGAATAAATGTTTTTTATTTTTATTTAACTGTAACTTTTTTACTTTAGCTAAATTTAATTATATTTTAAAAATATTAATTTTTTCAGAAAACATCGATGTAACATGTGTTTTTTTGTGAAAAACATCGAAACATCGATGTCTGCAAACATCGATGTTTCTGCACCTCTATGAACCACAAAAATATCCACAAAGATATCCGATTCCAAGAACTTCAACAGAAAATTCATAAAAGACTTCGCAAAATTGCAAAACCAATGACAGCGTATCTTAAAAAAGAAAATGGAATTGTCGATACGAAATAAAAAACCGAGGACATAAGACAGTTCATTACAAAACGGTATTTTAGAAGAAAAATAAAATAAACCAATTCAAATACAGTGGAGTCCGATTATAACAACTCCTCTTATAGTGTTAGTCCGGTTATTGAGACGGAAACTCGATGGCTTGGTTGGTCCCCATACAAAGTTATATGAAAGGACCGCCGGTTAGTACGTCAGTACGTCTCCGCATTTAGCGACAAAGCGCTTATACAGACGAGATTTTTCATAATTCAACCAGATATTACGACGTACCAAACAAAAAATACAGCAAAATAATGCCAACAAATTTAAGCGAAGGCAGGCCTCATGCCTATATTCCATGAGATGTTCCGTTATATTTCTAGTTTTTCTGCTTTTTTCCCATAAAACTTAATGCGTAAATTCGCCAAATGTGAGTTAATGCACTAAATGCGCATGATGATGATAAAAAATTAATTTGTTTTATGTTAAAACATATTACGAACATGGCAACCATAAAATAAACAAAAAAATGTTTTTTCCACCTATCTGATAGTGCGTCTCCCGGGTATAACGACGTAAATCATCGGTCCCTTGAAATTCGCTATAAGCGGACTCTACTGTATTCAAATAAACCAGGATAAATGAAACATGTTGAAACAACGTGTTTATTTTAGAGAAAATGTTAATTATTAGGTTTTGATGTGCGCGGTTATTGATAATGCGTCCGAATGAGCTTAAGACAAAATTAAGACTAACTCTATATTAGAATCTAAGTAAGCAAATAGCCACAATTGTTTTGTTTTGTTTACATTTAGTTTCCTGCAGCGGCCTACGTGACCATTGTCGCGAAGTGCTATTATTGAGAGGGGAAATTATGCTGCGAATGCAAATAGTTTATTGGCAATCTTAGTTCTTTTGTTTATGAATTTTGATCTGTCGATACCTTGGTCGTGGTATTGTTTATATGCTGAGTTGACTGTGGCTCTGTATGTGTGTCTAGTTGTATAACTATCTATATATATAAAATGCTTTGCTCACAGCCATGGCCATTGACCAAACCACAAGTCCTAGAGACTTGATTCGTATGGGTATTTTTATTCTTTAATTCCACTTGCAACCTATTTTAAAAATTAAAAAACCTTTTATTAAGTTGAATTAAATGCACGCTCGCTAAGCAAGCATTGAAAACGTTCAATGCGTGTGTACGCATACATACACAATTTTAGCGTGAGCAACTGAAAGAGAGCCAGAGAACAACAGTTAGACTCGACTTCAAAGAGAGCCATGGCATTTGTTTTTGTGTTCGCTTTTGCATGTGCGTAGTTTTTGTTTTTGTGTTCGCTTTTGCATGTGCGTAGTGCGAGCAATATCGCCAATGTTGTTGTTTTGTTCCTGTGAACGAATAAGTGATTTTTATTGCGATCTTTATCATACATAAGTGTGTACATATGAATCGGCTGCTGTGAGAATTGACGACAAGGCTTTACTTATTCGTTGCTGCCCCTTAAGTTTTGTATGTAGTCTCTAATACCCTGTACCATTAAAATGTTTTATTAAGAAATTTCTACATTAAGAAATTTGTTTTTATTTATAAAACAGCCCATTACACTTATTATATAGCCTTTCCTTATGAATTTGTTAAATTTACGGTGTTTTGCCTTCAAAAATATTGAAGGCAATAACGTTTAAAGCATAAAGGTTTTATAGTATTAGGCATTTTCTTGGACACTTTTGGTTGTATGAAATGAACTCTCTGTGGGTTATTTGCTCATTAATATAAGATATAATCAGAAGCTCTTTTTTAAATTTTTACCTGCATTTTATTTTTGAAAATAAAAAAGATTTATTAAATCGAATTAAAATGCATGTTCGTAAAATCTATGTACTATTTGTCAATCCGTAAAGAATTACGGGTTTATTGTTAGATGGCGCCACCTCTTTAGTGGTGTGCAAATGACTAAATAATAAAAATAATAATATTTCTGATACTTTAAGTGGGGATCTGCGTCCCTGTTTCCGGACTGGATTGGCAGCTTCTGTTGTTTAATTATTATTTAATTTAATTTATTCAATTTATTTTTGCCATCTTTGTTTTCTTTCGTTCAATTTGTTAACGTAAAGTCATTAATTTATTATTGTTCATTTTGTTTAATTATTCGTTTTTTTTTTTATTATGTTTATTTAATCGATATTTATTTGTTTGTTTTCAAATAACTATAGTCGCCGAAACACAATGTTGGGTGGCGAAACCAAATTTTAAATTTGAAAGTTGCCGCCACAGGAAGGGCGCGTACGCTGAGGTATAAGACCGAAGCCACCGATAAGTGTGTCCAAAGTTCGTTGTGTATCGATGCGTTGTATCGTGTTTTAGTTCATAATCGTTGCGAAGTCGGAATCGATGATTGTGATTGTCGAGCGCACAAGCTGGCACTGGTTAAAAACGCTACTCATAAAAGAAAATATATATTAGTACTAGTTTATTTAAATGCATGATCATTTAATATTAATGTTAATTTTCGAAGTTTATTCATCGATATTTTCGCTTTTAAATCAAAATTATCTATTTGCCGAAACATCGATGTTTCTCCAGATCTATAACACCACTAAGCAAATAACATAGGTTATAACAACTATGTCTATAACAACTATTTTGCAATGCTCCCAAAATTTTTGAAACAAAATAGCTGTTTATGGAAGAGGAAGCAGAGGAAAAAAAGCTAAAATTGCGATGGAAAATTAGACCGAGAATTACAAAAAAAATTTTTGGCGTTTTTTGTTAGCGTTGTGATAAACTTTTAGATTTAATTTAATTTGTTTAATTTTTGCAAAAGTATTTCTGGAAAAAAATAAATAAGTGCAAATTACGCGCGACTGCATGTGAATTAGGCCTTACTCTGTACTCGTTATAAAATTGCTAAATTGGCAAAACAGAATAGAATGGTATTTTCAACAGGGCTGGCGAATGCTTACCATGCCATTGTTCTATTCATTGTCAAAACCAAACTTTTCTATTTTAGTTATACAGAGTCTCTTATTCAGTTGAGAGAGCTGTTATAAATTTCGTCTCTTTACTCTTTCAAAAGGTACTTGTTACAGAACACACACACACGTCTTTGCATACATGTATTTATATCGTCACATTGGAATGTTGATAAGAGAAGAATGGAGCGTAGAACATGGATACACGTCAGTTGTTGTTGGCATTTTGCGCGCGTCGGTTGTAAAACTTGTTGTTCTCGTGATAAACTGAAAACATTTGTCATCGCTGCTGACATCAAACTTTTGTGGTATATTTAACAGCAAGTTGTCAGCTCCAAAATGAAATTCGATCTTACTGTTGATCAAGGACCATGCGGAAGAGATTTGCGTAGTTGGTGTCTAGGTATCGCAATCTATACGCTAATTACCAATATATTAGGTTTAATATTTCATCATTCGGGTAAGTCAAATATGCTTTATTTCAATCCGTCATTATTAAACACAAAAAGCCTATTTTTGTAAAAACGCGCTTAAAGTTTGCAATTAAGTATCAAACATGGCACTAAAAGAAGAAGTCTATCGAATCTCGGATGACGATTATTCAACTTGAGATGAAATTATTAGAACATACCCAAAAATTTTGCGTCACATATTCAAGAATCGCGCAATATTGAAGTAAATGAGTAATAAATATACATGGTTGTATACATAAATGTAAAGTATGAGCTAAGACTTTTTCATTCCACAAATGGGTATACTGTTTTTTGTTTAGTCTTTAAAAACCTGGGAATGTATACAATGATGACGTCAACTTGAATTTAAGCTCTCACAACGCTACAGCTAAACAGCTTTACACTGTACAAAATTAAATTGAAAAATAATCTAGTGTCGCATCGGGACCGGTGACCAGCTAAAGATGAGAAAACTTAAGTTTCTGTGCATAAATTTAGGAGTAGTGTTGTCCCTATAGCTAAAATAGATAATTTGATAAAAAAAAAGTTATTGGAAGTGTCAAGAAATTTTATATTTTTGGTAACCTCTACGGTTAATAATTCATTTTTGAAATGTTTTTTTTTTGTTTTGTTTATATCAACACTTGCAACTGACAGAATCTACATATGTGTCGGTTTTTTAAATTAATTTGAATAATTAAATATTTTGTCCGATTTATACTATAAATTTTATAGTCTTAGCCATAATGGCATCACTAGAGAACAGTGGTGGCACGACTTATGTGCAGCGCTGACAGCGCACACGCATAGCATTTTACGCAGCTGTCGTCATCAATGCAATCATTTTTTTCTCTTTCTGTATGCTGCGAGACTACAAGGATTTTATGATTAAGCTACGCGGGGAGCGAAATTCGCATTTTGATCAAACAATGTAACATTGTGTACATAACATTGTAAGGAACATATACTGCGAATTAACTTCAAAATGCTTTTTTTTCAGCTGTTTCTTTCATTGGCATAGCTATTTGTATTGGCTGCAATATTTGCTTAGTTATCGGGTGTAAACGGGTGAGTCCATTTAATAAGAATTATTTTATTACTCTGTTCCTTTACTGCAGTGTTGCCAGAACGATATTTTAAGCCGTAAAATCTAGAAATTAAAACTTCTTTAATACCAAAAGCATTTAGTTGCGAAGAACGATTAAATTAGCTTGGACTACATAGCTATCTTCAGAGATTACAAACCCAAATGGATTTTGAAATTATGTACAAATTGAAGACAGTCTGTCAAAGTTGATCTATTTATCAGTGCGTGCGGAACTATTAAAATTTTTCAAATAATACAAACTTTAAGACCAAATTGTAGTTTTTGATTTCAACTGAAAACTATATCAATTTCTTATATAAAATTGCTTAAATACCCTTATTTAATAAAAAAATATTTTTTTTTTTTAAATATAAAGTTAGGCATTGCGATAACGTATGAATTGCACTGCGTTCTTGCAGTTTTTTAAACCTTCTTCCCTCTTAAAACAGTTTTATAGCACCTGTAAAATTGACAACACTCTTTAAGTGTCACATTTCTTGGTAAAAATTATGATAATAACAAACATGTGTCTGTACATCTATAATTGAAAATAGTATTTAATTATGTCTGAGTGTAATACTAATAAATAAAGTATGATCAGATTAGTCTTTGCCTTGAAACAAAGTTTTTATTTTTCGTAATCGCTTCACTGCAAATTATTACTATCCACTAATGATATGATAACAAAGGACATCTTTCTTAATTTATCTGGAATGCTAATATAAAAATTATTTGAAAGCCCATTTTTTTGAATTCCGTTAAAATATCTCAACAAATTGTTAACTTGATATTCAAAAACTAGAGGATAACAGGAAATTAATGTTATGATTTTTATACTTCATCTGTCTATCTATGTGATCTCATAAATACTCTAGTTTTTGTTAACAATAATATGTATCAATGCCTATCTACAGGAAAGTTATATTTTGGTTGCTGTTTGGTTTATCTATGCAATTCTCCTGTTCATCGGCTATCCATTTGCCATAATATTTGCACTCATCGATTATCAAGATTATGCCGCTGGCTATGGTAACCGCTTTGTGGCAGCTTTGGTGTACATCTTGCTCTTTGGTAAATAGTACAATTAAGCTAGTTTTATAAAGAATATAATTAATTAACTGCTTTATTGATACCTTTATTTTGTAGCTCTTCATGTTTTCTGCACTCGCCTTGTCTACTCATATTTCGTACAACTGAAGAATCGAGAGGCAAGACCGCAGAGTCTGCCCGTTGTTTGATTCTCCTAAACAGCGATAGCATTTCAGAATTTATTCAATTTAAGTGTTAATCATGTACCGAATTCATATAGATGTCCAAAATTTCTATGCCTAAATCTCTGTAACAAATGGATGAGCTTTTTAATAAAATGCTTTTGGTGTCCGTTATTAGAATCTCCAAGTCAGCGAAAGCATTTAAGCAATTATTTAATTGTAAGTTTTTAACCGTGTTTTTGTTTTATATAAATCTCAACAATATATATATTTACAGGTCTGAAATAAATAAAAGCTTTTGTAATAAAATTCTTTTGATGTTTAGAATTGCAATTGGTCATTAGACTCTTATTTACTTCGGCGCAGCTATCAACAGTTGAAATATACACATACATACATACAGGGTGTTACTAGAATAAGCTAAACAATTCATAGGACTTTGACTTATGTAGGCAACAGTAAAACAATATTCGTTACACATTAATACAGATTAAGATATAGATACTTTTTCTTTTCTAACTAATATTATAGCTATCGTATAGCTTGACGCATGAATTCCCTCACACATAGAATGGAAAGTTTGTCCTCTTAGTTGTCTGCGTGAAGCTTGTCTCGGCATTTTGGGTGCTGAGTTTCGCCTGGACAGCGGCTACTATGCGTGCCGTCTGTCCGTTGGCACCCAGATTCAATTCCAGCTCAAACTGCGTCAGCCCTGTTGTCTGAATTTGAGCCGTCGTCTGCCTGTAGGCCGCAACCAGTTTTCATCTGGGCGTTGTAATGCTGGGCAGCTTCTCTAGAAAGTCGTGGGCCAGCACATCTTCAATTTCCTGCAGGCATTTTGCTACATCCTGCTCCGCATCCGCATAATTGCACGAATGCGGACAACTGAAGCCAAGCGTGGAGAAAAACGGATATAATTCATGCAGTGACTGTAGCTGCTGGAAACTCAGCATCAAGTGACGATTTCGTGGACGTTGCATCAACTGAAAAGAGGGAAAATTTCTTTGATTTTGTTTTCATTCAGTTGTCAGTTAAATTACTTACTGGCGAGTGGCTGGTGAATTTCATATCCATCAGCCGGGAGACGCGCCTTACGTGTGGCACATAGAGTGCACTTGGCATCGCGGCCAGATTCTCAACACTGCCATTGAACAGCGGCACTTCCTCGTGCACATCGAACTCCGTGCCCACGAAGGCCCAGCGATACATTTGAAAGTGGGGCAATTTGGTCGCTGGCAACACACATCCCAGCTCGAGTAACTTGCAGGCCTCCAGTTGAACTGAACGCCAATGTTGCATGGGTGTCTGGGCATTGATGCCGTTGCTCGTGTTGGAGTTGGATGACGACCAGGAGACATCGATGCCCGGCAGCAGTCGTGTTTGACTGTTTACAAAATTGAATAACAATTTAGTAACATGTAATAAATAAAAGTTGTGTCATGATTTTTACCTGCGCTCATCAGATTCTGACTTGAGCTCCTGTTCCATTTGCAAGAAGACCTGCACCATTTCAGCTATTAGAATGGGCCACAATGATGTGACATGGTCAGGTGACATGCGCAGCAGAAGAACGCGGAAGCACAGGAATACGGCTGCTTGAACCGATGGACCCAAGGGCACAAGACGCAAACTGTTGGCCAATTGCTCTGTAGGGAAAATGAAAATATTTACTATACATTTTTGCAGCGATACATTTAAAATATGTATATTTGAGTTTGGATAACTAGAAAATGTAATTAATCGTTTATAATTAAATAAATGTTTGCTTAACTTTAAGAAAATAAATTCATAATTGAGGAAATTTTTTTTAGTTTATTTTAGTTTCGGACTCCGTTTAAGGTTTTATTTTGGAATTTATAGCCATAAACATTTTTAATTTAATGACTGAATCATGTTGAAAAGTGCGAATTTTCAAATAGTCTAAAATGCGAATTGCCTGTGACACGTGTGGTTTGACCTGAAAATTCTGCGGGCATCACAACCAACAAATGCATGAAGAGGAGTCGAATACTGGTATTCTACGAATGGCGTGGTCATAATATTTTAACATAGGGTGACGTAATCCACACAGAGAGAAAGAGATGAGCTGGAACCTTTGCTTTACAATGCAAAATAACTACCTACGTCACCTATAAAAATATATCTCATGCTGTTGTTCTCTCACAGAGCTTGTAAAACACCACGTGTCACGTAACCTGATTCGCTGATTCGCATAGAAAAACAACAATGGGGGCATTTAGCATGTAACTTTGATCACCAATCATGATACCTGATCTTACTTTTTGCATTGTGATTTTTAGTACAGGGTCTGTCACAGTCGAGCATATTAACTGTTATTATTCAATTACCATGTTGATGATTTTGACCCCCCACCCCACTTAAAATAATTGTTACAGGAAATGTGTTGAGGTTGGTAGGATGTTAGCTTACCCTGAATATCTGGCATGTACTTGTTGTGCTGATCGAACTCGCTGCAGTAGATGACAAAGGCCAAACGCTTGAGGAGCATGGCACGCAGCTCGTACTCCTGATCGCGAGAGGCAAAGATGTTGAGGCTGCCCGCCTGGGAGAGGGAGACACGGGTCATCAGTTCTCGGAATGTGGTATTGTCATATGTCATCAGACTGTCCATGATTTGACGCCAAAAAGGCAAGCACGAGATGTGCATTTGAAAGAAGGCGTTGTCCAACAACAGATCCAGCATATCCTTCCGCCATGCCTTCCTCGTATATTGATATCCACTGAGGCTGGCCAGGAGAGCGGAGCAGGCATAGAAAAAGGGCACATTGCGAGCCGTGTGATTCTTTAGATATGGTGTTATGTTGTACAGCAACGTGGTCACAATGGTCACTACTTTGTCCTTCTCCTGCGAACCATACGCCACATCCAGCAGGTTGGACAGGATGCCAGCGAGAACGCTTTGTGCTTGCAATGAATATTGTTGAATGCCGCCTCCTAGGCTGTTATCCTTGGCATGGCCATCGGTGTCCTCTTTGACGGCCAGATTACGACGTAGCCATGTCGTTTGCTCCAGACAGGCGCCCGCCACGCTCGACAGTGATTCCACCAATCTTGCCGTGACATCGTGCAGCTCCCGCACCTCCTTCTTGTCCGGGAATGGCATTTGAGGGCAACGCTGAACGAACTCATTGAGCAGCATTAACAGCGCAAATTGTGCCGGCGGCGTCAGACTAAGACCATCCCGTATCAGCACCAGGAGCGCTGACCAGGCATCCGCCAGCTGTGGTGCAGGCGCTGATCTCATATAGAAATAGAAGAGCTCCAGAGCACTCACCTCAATGCTCAGCTGTGCCGGCGGTCTGTGAATGGGAGGCGGTGACTTTACCACCTGATGTAGTGTCTGCACAAACGAATCCATGGGCATCACCCGTATGCTGGACACAAGCGAGACAAGACTGAGCTGTGCCGGACAAGCTTGCAACGTGGAGTTGCGTTGGAATTGCTCAGCAACACCTGAGGTACTCGAGCTGTGGTTGTGGTTGTTGTTGGTGGTGGTGCTGTTGCAGCTACGCTGCTGCCAGGTGACGGCAATGGCGGCCAGAAAGTTGCAGCCATGATGCAAGGACACAGGAGAGAGGAACTCCAACAGCTGCTGACGAACTGGACGCAACTGGCCCAGCTCACTGTCCCAAATGGCCGCCACGCTGGTCATAATCCTCGGCAGATGCGATAGCACAGCGTTGCGCGCCGCCTGTAGCTGAGGATTCCTTGGTGCCGACGATGTGGATGTGGATTCCGTGGCCGAGAGAAACGAGTGAACGATGCTATTGAGCAGTTGTCCAGTGCTGGAGCTTTGAACAGCAGAACTTGTCTGTGGATAGGCCTGGTTAAACAGATGCGAAAGCGCCGTCTGCTGGGTGTTGTCCAGCAGACAATAGTGACAGAGGATGGTCAATGCCTCCAGCTGCGAGATGACATAGTCGGGAGGAAAGTGACGCTGCTGTGGCAACGTTAACTTGGCCAAGCGATCCAGATTATTGCACAATTGATGCACCACACTGATGACTATGTTGGTCAAGGAACCAAAGCTGAAGCAGTTGAGGGAGCTGGTTACTAGATCCGTCCAATTCCTATGTAAATGACGTAATCTCTCCTGCTGCAGTGCACCGAGCACGGCGGCTAGGAACATGGGTTGTTGACTGATCAGGCAGTTGGGCAAGTATTTGACATTGGCAGCGGCGCCTTCGGCCAGGCGTGTGGGTGACGCATTCCCAGAGGCATTGTTATCCTCGCCAGCTGCATTGCTGGGCGTGTCTTGACGCAACTGATGCACCTCATGCTCCAGTCGTATCACAGACAGCAGCAGACGCAGCAGCTGTAACTGAAAGCAATCCGCATGCAACTGATCATCCTGGGGATCATTGAAATTGAGCACCTGCTCAGCGTAACTGCTACCGATCCCTGACTGCGTCGGTTTGCGTCCATAGTTGCACACGGAGCTGTTCAGGCAGTGCAGCATCACCTTCTGCAGCTTGGCCCTCGCCAACAGATCCGCAATGTAACATGCCAAACCACGTCCCATGCCCTTCACAATCTCGATGAGCTCCATGCAGATGAGCGCTAACAGTTCAATGCTCTCCAATTGAATCCGACGATTGTTCACCACATCCTGCAGCGTCGGCTGTTGACGTTGTGCGTCTAAAGACTCGCGCTGGAAGTAGCCTCGAGCATAGAACAACAACAAGGTTACCAAGAGCTCGAGATGCATGCAACCACGATAACCCTGAGCGTATTCCGAGTTACTCACGCTGCCGGCGAATCCCTTGCCGGAGATGCTCTTGCGATGACGGATGAGCAGCTGTTTTAGGCTGCCGCTCGTGAAGGATGTGGTTATCGAGAGGCAAAGGAAAGTCCGCTTATCACAGCAGATGATGTTTCTCAGAGTCTGCAGAGCATACAACGTTTGTCTGGTGTCATAGATCGACAGATAGAGCAGGAGATGGTTATGATAGAGATGCGCGGCATCCGTTTGTCTGGAGGTGCCAATGCCCAAGGAGCTGTTGCTCTTGGTCGACGAACGTATGCTCAGTTGCTCCTCGGCTGCTGCTGCTGCAGCTGCAGCTGCTGCGTTTTGTCGCAAGATTTCCACATTCTGTTTGCTCTTCTCGAGCGTCTTTTGCCAATCCGGCTGAAGTTTGTTCGTCTCCAAGCTGAGATTACGTCGCTTGTCCTCCACATTGATTGTATTGCTAGAATCATTGCCCATCTCTCCCTCCTCCTCGCTGTGTGTCTCCACTTCCAGCTGCTCCGCCTGATTACTGTGATTGCTGTCCGTGGATGTCTTAGAAATGCAGCTGAGACGCTTCTTATCGCTGCTCGACAAGAGTTTCTTTCGCTTTCTCAGCTCCTTGGCTAGCTTCTTGTCTTGCGGTCTGAGAATTGCCGCCTCGTTAAAGTATTCATCTGCGGGAAACGCGTGCTCATTGTCCACCGTCTGCTGCTCCTCGGGATCATTGAGACTGGAGTCCCCGGGCGTCTTCTCCCTCGTGAGACGATACATCTTTCGGCTCTTGATCCGCTCATGCTGCGTCAACGCTTCCGTGACACGCTCACAGTCGCCCACAAAGCGCTTGACATCATCACTGGCGCCTCCAGCTCCTCCTGCACTTGAACTGATCGTGAGGCTATCCTCCTTTTCAATGCTCGTCTCGCGCTGCTCAGAATCCGACTCAAAGTCGCTGCTGTCCGAGTTGTCAGTGATGTCCTGATCATACTGCAGCGAGGGTTCCAGCTCTGGCGCTGTCTGCGATTGCACCGGTTCGCTCTCATCCATGGCGCTGGCCAATTTTTGTTCGAGCGGCGTCTGGGGTGCATCCTTGCTAGCGCTGTGCACCAGCTCAATGCGTGGTTCTTCCAGATCCGTTTCATCATCGAAATCGTGCGCATTCTCTAGCGGATTTATAATCAATCCAATCGTATTGATATCCTGCAATGCTTCACTTGTCAACGGCGTTTTATCGCTCACAAAATTGGATGTTTTATTTGATTTGCCACCGCCGCTGAGGGTGACCCCAAAGATCTTCTTAGGCAGATGCCTGATGGGGCTCTTCTTCTTGCCACTGCCCAAATTGGTACCACTGCTGGCAGCCTCCATGTGATGATACTTAACATTGCCCTGCTCCGAGCTAATCGCATAGACATCACGTTCAAATGCCGGCGTCTCATCATGTTCCAACTCGGCGGCCTCGCGATAAAGCTGCTGCATGTGGACAATCCCAACACGTTTTGAGCTGGCCGATAGTAGAATTTTGTACAGTGGTTTGGTTAAACGTGCCAAGTCTCCGCGTAGAAGTGACGCCTGCAGCCAATTCGTAACAAACGTGCGCTCGGACATGTAATGTGGAAGCGACAATGTGTCGAGCACCTTGAGAAGCGTCTTCTCAAAGCCACGCGACATCTGCTTGTCCCTGCCCAGATGCCAGAGCAGTTCGAACTTCTTGTAGCTGCGTGCCTGACTCTCCCGCAGTCGCTCCATGCAGGCAGATGGACAGAGCAGCTGCGCATCCGTTACACGTTCCAGCTGGAAGTTCCTCAATGCGTAGCCAGCTCCCAGTGCAGTCTGCGATTGGGCCTGGAGCAAGTGCTGGGCATGCATGCGATTTCCAATCACAGATTCCACAAGTCCACTATCCAGACAACTATGCAGTTGATGCAACAACGCGGCAATCTGTGACGGATCAATCCCTGAGCTGCCCAGGTAATCCCACAGAATGGAACTGATCAGTTGGAAAACACGTGTTCGCTGCTCCATGTAATTAACGTGGCCAAATTTCAACAATGGCAGCATCACCACAAACGTCACACCCGGACTCGTGGTGTGCTCGATTTGGGAACGCAGCAAACTGTGAAAGGAAAAGATATATTAATTGAATTCAAATGTAAATAATCCACGAGGTTACCTCATCAGATCAAAGAGCGTGGTAATAGCCGACACCTGCAACTCCTTGTCGCTCTGAGCAAAGCAGGCAACGAGGCAGAGCACCTTTAGCCAATTGGGAAGTTCCGGTTCTGCAAAAGACTTTTAATTAGACAAGTGCTCTTCAAAAAGTTAGTTTATCATTTTAATTTAAATATCTTGAGAAAACATTTTCATACAAAAAAATTGACTTTCTACCGATCGTTCTTATGTCAGCTATAGTCAGATGCAGCAGTCCGTTTGTATTAAATATTATATAATAATTATACTGTGAGATTGATTGCGATATTTGAAAAAACGACAAATTTTTCAATTCTAAAAATCGATTATATAGTGGATCCCAATCTATCAGTATAAATCAATAATATAAATAGCTATTAACAGAATTCGCTTACCACTCTTATCGAGCACAATGTTTTTGTTGCAATTGGGAAAAGTTGACATCTCCACTAGCAACGTGGCAGCCAGTTTGACTGCAGTACGTAGAGCTGAGCTTAGCTGCAGTTCCGTCAGCTGTTGGACCATTCGCTGGGTTTGGCCATCGATAAGGAGCTTTTCTTGGGGCTCATCTGAGGCATCGCTATCGCTGCTTATCTCGCTGGCACTGATTGTGGGCAACGAGAGATTCAGCAGACGTTGCAGCTGCTTAGAGCGTGCCACAATATCCACACGCAGCAGGCTGAACAATCGTTCAATTTGTGACTCACGCACTGGGCATTGATGCTCCAGCACTTGTTCAACTATAAACAAGCTTGTGCTGTGGCTCAATGTGCGTTGTAGTTGCACTTTCACTGCACACTTTTCGCTGCTCGAACTTAAATCTACAGTGCTGGTGGCAGTTTCGATTTGGAGTAGCTGCCTAGCAAGATAGACTTCAAAGAAGATCTCGTATTGTCGTATACATTTCTCTAGAATGGAGAAACCTCGTTGTTGCGTTGCCTTGGTATGTTCATCGTCCAGTTGGAACTCCTGGCATTGATCTGGTGGTGCACTCATGGGTGGCTCCTCGCCAGCATCATCGGGTACATCACTTACCGTGATAGCATTGGGCGCCAGCACAATATCTTTGGGCCTGGTCTTTTTGGGACTGCTGCGAATAAAGGGCACCTTGGCTTTGGCTTTAATCTTCTTTATGCTGAGCGGCGTGTCAAGATCAGACGAAGATTGCTGCCCCGTATCCGAGGTGCTTATCTAGAAGTTCACGAAAAGTTAGACATGTAAGTATATAAAACCACATTTCAAGCTGAGCTTTCATACATCTTTGTCCAGTTCGGAGAGGCGTGAAAAGGACTTGGCTTTCTTTTTAGGACTATGTCGCACTACACTTTGATTGGAGGCTGAACGTCTTATGAGCTCCTCGTCATTGGGTTCCCCGCCCTGTAGCGAATAATCACCAAACTGATTGAGACGGGAATCGGATTTGCTTTTCTCCAAAGCATTCGACTGCGTGGCGGACTCCATCATGTTGTTACTGTTGCCAGTTGCATTGACGATCTTTTCATCGGATCCAGAGACATTATGCTCTATCAGCTTGTTTAGCTTAATTGGACTTCTGCAGAATCAGAGAAAAGACGGAAATTGTCAGCATATAAGAAAACACATTTAAGACTTAAGTTTCAGACAAATATCAAACCAAAAAATTTAAATTTTCTTAATAAATGAATTTGAAATAATGGTAAGGTCTTGCTACAATTTTAATTAGATTCGTTAGAATCAAATTGAAGTTTTTTAAATAATTTATAATTTTTCGGGAGATCCCATCTATACACGAAGTATTTAGAAATTTCTTATTAAACCAGATAATGGTTTTTCACTTTATAAACTCAACTGGCCGATTCCTAAAATATATATTAATATTGAACGAACTTTTTACTTACGTTATCATTGGCTGCACTCGTGAGACGATCTTCATGCAAAGTTTCAGAGCGGCGGTAATCTCTTCGCTGCTTAGGCGTTCCATATGCAGCGATAGCAGTTGTGTAATGGCTAGGAATACTTTTGGCAAGTAGACGCGTGTCGTTTCCGTATACATTTCCAGTGAGATGGTCTCCAATAGAAATTCAGTGAGCACACAGATTTCAAGCACGCATGGATCACCGGATCCAACGATACTTGCAAATTTGTCATCGCTATTGGACTGGGAGGAGGTTGGCGCCTGTTGGCAGGCGCGCTCAAACATGTTGGTCATGTAACTCCAGATGTAGGCCGGATCAAAGGTGGCAAACAGCAGATTGGCCGACTTGAGCGCGTCCGCATTGTTGCTGGATATGTACATGGCGCGAATAATGTCATGCAGCACAAAATCCAGCACGGCGCTTCCGATCTCCGCCTTGTCCAACAGCGACAGCATTATGCGATACGGCTTAAGATCCATTGGCTGGCATTCCAAGCTGAGACGCAGTGTGCTGACTAAAGCACGGATCAGTATATGCCTGGAATGTGTTACAAAATACGTCTCCACCTCCTTCTGGCCATCAATAGATGCCGAGTCCAGCGATAGCGTGTCATAGGTAGGAGAATTCTTGGTCACTTCGCTGGCCAGCAACCAGGAGAAGAGTCGTCTATTCAGGGACATGTCTCGTCTTAAAATCGTGTTCAGACCATTTGTCACAAGTAACACCAACTGATCCTCATCCAGGAGCTGGGTGTGCATTGGAAAGCCGAGCAGCAGAAATTCCAAAGTATTGCGCTGCACCAAAATCAGAGAATCATTGAGACAGGCGCACAGCGCCGACATCATAATCTCCCGATTGTGACCCATAATATAGATTTGTTTCTGCATGTCCAGGCGCTTGTTGAAGTGCTCCAACAGAAAGGTAATCGCTGGCAAGCGTATGGCCGCATTATTGGCCACCGATTCCCAGAGCACCGTGTAGAAGTGCATCGGATTAACCGCCAAGCAGACATTCTTAAGAAGCGCACTAATCCGCTCAAAATGATCCAGCCCACAGTCATAACCAGGCAACACACCGCTGAGAAATCCACTCAAGGCTGGCCTCAACTTTTCGCCCAGAGGCACAAAGTATGTCTCATAGATGGTCAACAATGCGGGTCGCACATTCATTGCAGCGTAGCCCAATAGCGGAAACAGTCCAGCGCTAAAGGAAAGATAAGATATATATATATAGAACATATGTATATAATATAAAATATTTAAGTTAGCTCTTCATCTTACGCACCCATATATAAATTCTTGGGCAAGACGCTCGGGTCCCGTCTTGCTGAATATCACCGAGTACGTTTCGAGCGCCTTCAGATGAACTCCCGAGGGCAGTGCGGGATGCATACACTGAGCCAAACGCTTGGCAATCTTCAATCGTCGCGGAATGACTTGGTACTGTGTATTACTTGATATAGCCTATCGCAAAAAAATAAGAAAACCAAGGGAAGTTAAAACCAAACAAACAGCAATCGAAAATGAATATTTCTTTGACCTTATTATTTATATAAAACCTTCGATTGTTTAAAAAAAAAAAAACAAAAATTACAAATTAATACTTTAAGTTAAGCGTCAAAATGTGACATTTATTTTATAATTCTGAACAAAAAAATAAACTATTAGTTTTACTTTTGAAAGTGATAAAATTAAGTAAATCATTAGGTTTTTTTAATTAAATTCATTTAATGGATAATTGAAAATCTTATTTTCTGAAATTGTTTGATGTTATTGATTTATTAATTTATATATAAAAATAAAATTATATATACTATGGAACATATGGACTTCTTTATGTTGCTTAATATTTTATGCTCTCATCCAAATGAGGTAAATAAATAGTTCTCTTTTAAACTAAAGTAGTAGTTTAATTAGTTTTGCTTCTTATTCATACTGGACTTAAAATAAACCAAATTTTTTATGCTGTTCTGAAAGTTTCATGATTGCGACACGCGTCGCAACGTAACCAAGCGCTTATTCTCGATGTATGAGTAAAAAAGTCCCACAATTACGAAGTCTGTGAAAACAATGTCGATAAGAGCGAAGTAACGTATGAATCAGAACTGTGGGCAAATGTTGACTAAAGTGTTCCCATTAACAGATATCATAAATGGAATCCTTGCTTCCAATGGGGACAAACTTAAGTGTTAAATTTAGTTTGAGATAAATTATCAGCATACCTTGCTTAGTTTGCCCAAGGCAGATATTAAATCCGCCCACTCACTGGAGTATTCGAAATTGCGCAGCGCTTTGTCAATATTTGTCATATATTGACGATACTTTGCTTCGGCCATGAGCTTCTGCTCCTCCATGAGTGTGTCTGCAGACTCCATGGCGACGTTTATGACTCTGCCGATTGATACAATAACCGAAAAGAAAAATAAGCGCAACTATAAAATCAATAACAATTAACAAACACTTGTTGCCGACGCGTCGTGTCCTTGAGATTTAGAGCTGAGTGTTTATTTTAACCGTAATGCATACACATTTAATGAGTGTGGCATCCAGCGCACACGCGTTCGCAACTGCGTCAGCTGCAGTTGCAAATTTGCCAACAATGGATAAAATTGCTCAAATCACAAGTGAATACGAATGCATGTACATGAGTGCAGGTATATGTATATACTCGTACATGTTCTTTGTTCAAAGATTTGGATTCTATGTTGGCAAATTGATTATATTTCACATTTCACCTTATTAACCCGCAGTGGGCAGCAAAGTTAGTTCTTCTCAATTTATTTTGTTGTCGTTGTTGCTCGCTCTCCTGCGCACCTCGAACAATTAACTGCAAATGCAATTACGTCCACTCTAGACCCGAGACTCGCGACTTTCGACTCGAGACCAGCTGATGACGAATTTTTTGCAGACAAGCAAAGCAGCACTTTTGTTTATAATTTGTTTTATTTTGAACTCGTCTTTGTCGACAGTTTGTGCTGCCATCGATTATGTTTCATGTTTTATTATGGTTATAGTGTTTTAACTAACATTAAATATATAAACTTTTGGCAAAAATAATATACAATAAAAAATTTACACTGCTTATTCGTGGTCGTCAGTGTTGCCAACTTTTTAGAGGAAAAAATAGCTGTTTATGGCTGGAACGCATCTATAAACTGGATGAAATTGACATGCAAAATAGCTAAAAAGATAGCCAATTTTTTTAAACATTATTTAAAAAAACAGGATGGCAGTTTCAATTAAATATCAGGGTGGCAGCCTTGCACAATATACCGTTAATATAACTTGTCCAGCATTTTAAGCTATCTATATATAAATATACGAATTATATGCTTTAATATCGCAGATAAACTTCATAATTATATCAACAACTCTTTTTGGTAAACAATTTTTTTTAGATAATTTTCCATATTTTCATATGAAAGTCAGCACATATTTTTTTATTTCATTCACAAACTCAATAAATTACTAAAAGAAATTTGCAATACTTGTTATTTAAATAAATACAAAACTTGTGTAAATGCAATAGCAACG
This sequence comes from Drosophila sp. st01m, assembly GCA_018901795.1. Taxonomy (NCBI): domain Eukaryota; kingdom Metazoa; phylum Arthropoda; class Insecta; order Diptera; family Drosophilidae; genus Drosophila; species Drosophila sp. st01m. The sequence continues at coordinate 834,333 of JAEIFG010000334.1, forward strand.
CGAAATAATTTAATGAAAAATAATAGAATTGTCCACAAAAGTTTGCATCATATAACTATTGTAAATGAGCTTTACTTTTTCTTCTTATTCTTGCCCTGCGCTCCAGATCCACCTGCTGGTGCGCCAGTCAGTGCCGTCAACTCCTTTTTTAAACCCAAGAGAATATCAACTTCAGGCTTCCAAACGGCAGCATCTCCAGTGGCCTTGAGAGTGCGCACCTTCTCCCCCTGCTGAGCGATTTTGTCCTCTAATGCTTTGATCTTGTCTGCATCTGGTAAAGCGGAAACGGCGGCGGAAGCTGCAGATGCATCGGAAGGAGGCGCTGCTTTGGCTGCCTCCAGTTTTTTTTTCAACTCGAGCAGCACAGTTACCTCTGGCTGCCACACAGTTTTGTCTTTTGTGCTGCCCTTCATTTGACGCACTTTTTCGCCTTGCGCCTGCACAGCCTTCTCCAAATCCTGAACAGACTGGGAATCATTGAGTGGAGCCGGAGTTGCCGCTGGAGCTGTAACAGTTGCCGTTTTCCGTGCCGCTTCGAGTTGTTTCTTAAGGTCTAACAATTTGTTGACCTCGGGCTGCCACACAGCCTTGTCTTTGGTGCTCGCCTTCAACTGACGCACTTTGTCGGCCTGAGCTTGCACAGCCGCCTCCAATTCCGCTGCATTTGTTCTTTGTGGCGACGCATCCTTGATGACCTGTACTCCACCATATTTGTTCTTGAGTTCATCAATGAAGGCCATCTCCAGTTTGCTGAACAGCGGCGACGGTTTGCCTATCTTGTGTCCAGTGGGCAACAAAATAGAGGCAAATGGTTTCCTATCAATAATTTAAATTTGTTAACAATTCAATTGGAATGCTAGTTGCAGGATCTTACTCGGCATTAAGTGGCGTCTGTTTGGTGTTAAGTTGACCAAACAGCGTACGCGCCGTGCTTGGCATGTAGGGGAACAGCAGATTGGCCAACAGACAGGCTATATTGGTACAAAGACCAATAATGCTGGCGGCTCTTGACTTTTGATCCTCGTTGCCCTTGAGCAGCACCCAAGGCTGTTGGGTTTGCATGTAACCATTGCCATGTCGTGAAATGGCCAACAAATGACGAATGCCATCGCGCAGCTTGGCTTTCTCCATTGAATTTATATATCCACGCAGCTCGCGATTGATCAGCGACAGCAGGACAAGCTCATCTTGCGTGAGCACCATTTCCGGCACAGTGCTGTTAAAATTCTTTTCACAGAATACCAAAGCACGATTTACAAAGTTTCCTAGATTGTTAAGTAGCTCGGAGTTGTTGCGGGCAGCCAGATCGTTCCAACTGAAGTTGGAGTCTTGGCCCTCAGGGCGAGCCGAAGCTAAATAGAAACGCCAAACGTCCGCTGGAATGCCAGTCTCCTGTGCATCGTTGCCAAAAACGCCAATGCCGCGACTCTTGCTGAACTTGCCATCCTCATAGTTGAGATATTCTGTTGCCATAATGTGACTAACCATCGTGTTACCCTTGTTAATGGCCAGAAGTACACTGGGCCAAACCACCGAATGGAATGGCACGTTATCCTTGGCCATGAACTGGAAGAGCTGCACATCAGTGCCCTTGGCGGGTCGCCACCACTGAAGATACTCCTTGGTATAGCGTTTCGTCATGGATATATAGCCGAAAGGTGCGTCGAACCACACATAGAAGACCTTCTTTTCGAAATTCTTGTGCGGAACAGGTATGCCCCATTTGAGATCGCGGGTAATGCATCGCGGCTTCAGACCTTCACGTAGCCAGGCACGAGTAATAACACGTGCATTGTGTGTCCAACCGTTTTCAACACGATCAACCCATTCACGTAGTAGCGGCTCGGCCTTGGGCAGATCCATGAACAGTTGATCGGAGGATCTTAACACAGGTGCGCTGTTGCACATCTTGCAGCGTGGACGCACCAATTCAGTAGCATTCACCAATTTTCCACACTTGTCACACTGATCACCACGTGCATCCTCATAGCCACATCCAGGATGCGGACATGTTCCTTCCACAAAACTAAAAGACACGAAATTGGAGATAAATTAAAAATTAGAGAATATATTCAGGGGCATCAAAGGAGTCTCTTTTAACCAGATAATTGTTGTGACACCCCTGATTATGAATTCTCACCGATCAGCAAGGAAACGATCGCATTTCTGGCACAACAACTGTTCCACACTCTCGGTGAGTATATAGCCAGCATTGTAGGCATCCTTGAAAGCTTCTTGCACAATACTAAAAATTAAAATGAAATTCGTGAGTTATTATATTCGTTGTGAGGATTAAAACATACTCGGTTTGCTCCTGGTGAGTGGTGCGACCAAAGAAATCGAATCCAATGCCAAACCAGCGATAAATGGCATTGTGTAGCTCGAAGTACTTGTCGCAGATTTCACGGGGCGTCAAGTTCTCAGCCAGTGCCTTGTTCTCCGTCGCTGTGCCGTACTCATCCGTTCCACAGATTAATAGCGTGTTGTAGCCAACGCTTCGGGCGTAGCGAGCATAGATATCAGCGGAAAGTACACACCCAATGATGTTGCCCAGATGTGGCACATTATTGACATATGGCAGAGCTGAAGTAATGAGCACGTTCCGCTCACCCGCCTTGGGCAGCACAGTTCGCGGTTCGAAGAACTCTTTAGGTTGGCTAAATGTGAAAGCAGCACGTGCAGCATTGATCTCCTCGTCAGTGATGGTATCTGCCAGGGTGGATCCTGTGTCGGCCAGGAGATTGCCGGCATCTGCAAGACTGGCACGCTTGAGCGGCACATGGTGCAAGCCGCCGTAGCGATTTGACTGCTGTAGGGCATTAAAGCTGAGATCCTTAAGTGGCTGCTCACTCAACACCTGTTGTACCTCCGGCAGTGCTTTAATCTTATCGTACCAGGTGCGCAGATTCTCTACGTTTTGTGCGCCCTTAAGTGTGCCATCCGGAGCTAGGAGTGACCAAACGGCAATATCACCTGCTGTCAGTTTATCGCCAGCCAAAAATGGTGTATTCTTCAGGGAATCATCTAGTTTCTTCACCAAACTATTTAGCACAGGCAAAGCATTTGGATCAGCACGATGTCCCACGGCCATATAGTGAGCTAAAGCTGGAGCCAGCAGTGTTGTTGACCACTCCAACCACTGTGCGTGAGACTGTGCGTTAGATTTAATTGGTTTAACCTTGAAGGGGACAACATACCTCGTCCCTCTGCTGACCCTCATCACCAAGCCAATATTTAGCGATGGCTGCGGCTGAGAATAACCGTATTCCGCTGTCCAGTTCAATTGTGGGCAACACAAGCAAATCCTTGCACTTAGTATCTGCAACAAAAAGAGTTATTGCATCAGTTAACCATCATCCCCCATTGCACGTTGCCGGTCCGCAGTTTCTTTTCTCGTCTTACCATTTAGGTTAACCAACTGCACCTGCACCGCTTGCTTGGCGAATTTGGCCAGCATCAGCAGCTGCAGACCGAGTGGATTACCCTCATTTGTATAGATGATCATTTTTGCAATTAATTTGCACACTGCCTCCAGTCAATTTACGTGGCAAAATGGGTTAATAAGCTCCTATACACAAACTGCCACACGCGATTAGCTAAATATGAGTATTATTTCTTGTTCTTCTTTTGCTTTAATGAAATGCTGCCACTTGGCAGAACACTTTTTCTTAAAGGGTGGCAGTGTTGATTCCCAGTAATAGACGATATATCGATATTAATCCAATGTAAACGTTTTTCAACAGCTGATTACGGCAGATGGCTCCAGTGTATCTATACACTGTGTAAACAATTTGTAGTCTGAAGAATTTGTAACTTGTTAAAATGGGTGAACGTAAAGGTCAAAATAAATATTATCCGCCCGACTATGATCCAAAGAAGGGCGGTCTCAATAAATTTCGCGGGACACATGCGCTGCGAGAGCGTGCGCGCAAAATCCACCTGGGCATCATCATCATCCGGTTCGAGATGCCCTATAACATTTGGTGCGATGGCTGCAAGAATCACATTGGCATGGGAGTACGCTACAATGCTGAGAAGACCAAGGTGGGCATGTATTACACGACGCCCATTTATAAGTTTCGTATGAAGTGCCATTTGTGTGACAATCACTTTGAGATACAAACTGATCCCGGTAATCTGGACTACGTGATATTGTCTGGAGCCCGACGTCAGGAGAACCGCTGGGATCCGCTTCAAAATGAACAGGTCGTACCTGAAACCAAGGAGGTGCAAAAGCGTCTCTTCGATGATGCCATGTACAAACTGGAGCATCAGGCCAAAGACGTCAAGGCAGCCGCTGATGCCAAACCTGTTTTGCAGAAGCTTGTGGAGCGTAATCAAAGTGTCTGGGATGACAGCTATGTAGCTAACTATCGTCTACGTGCTGAATTTCGTCAACAAAAGAAAGAGATCAAAGGACAGCAGGAAGCCGATCGTCAGTTGTTGGCCAAAAGCAGCTTGGATATAGCACTGCTTCCAGAATCGGAGCAGGACAGAGAAATGGCAGCGTTAATGAAGCTACAAACGAAGTCCGCGATAGAGCGCGAATCGGAGCAGCGTCTAGAACTGTTAATGCGACCAGCTTTGCCGGGAGCCACGACAACCACATTTGGTGGCCTAAAACGACAAAAGGCGTTAAACACACAGTTGCAGCTCCAGGATTTAGGCATCAAGCGAAAATCAAACACCTGCACGTCAGAGATTGAGAGACCCGTGAGCCTGGTGGGCGACTATGCCAGTTCCAGCTCTGAAGAGAGCAGTCCCGATGCCGACCCCGACCCAAATGATTGATACTATTGCGAATAAATCATTTATATATATTTCCGTATAACACAACAGTTACTATAATCTTTAATACATTCCCATATTCATATCATCATCTACAGCCACTTCATGTCTATCAACGAGATTCTCATCCTGGTCGGTCTTATAAAGCACTTCACAGATCCGATTGCAAAACGTCACATGCTCATTGCTATTGATAGTCTCTGTAAGAAGTATCTCGATCTGGCGCAGCTTTTCATAGGCACGATCTCGCTTCTCAATGACATCTGCAGTCTTTTGGGAAAGCTCCTCCATGGTTGCTCTCAAGTCACATGTCGATTCATCTTTGGGCAATATGCCGCGTGGCTTGATGGGCTTTGGGTGAACTGCATTGGCAGCTGACTTGATATTTTCCAGCCCAGGAGCCTGCGAGTCGAAGAACTTTTTGAACCACTGTAAAAACTCAAAGTTGTCTTGGAATCGACCCTTTATCAAGCGATCCACTGGAATTGTTTTGTCCAGTTTGAGACGTGTGAGAGCGCCTTGAAACAACTTCATGTTATGAAAGCACTCGTGTTCCAGTTTTGCCGACAGTTTAACACGCTTTAAATTGATGCAATTTGGGGAGATCATTTCCATCATTTGACAATATGCGACACCTGTTGAAAGTAAAATTCTGGCTAGTTTCAGCTGTAAGCATGACATTTTGAACAATGCAGTACTTACCTGAGCACAGCTCTTCGATTTTCTTAAAATGTCCATTGACCATTGTGTTGACCCATTCCAGCATTTGATGGCGCGACATGTTTTCCGAGTTGACGCTGGTTAATGATACGGTTTGCTTAAGATCGGTCATTTTGGACGTGCTTTTGTTTGAATTGAATGATTAAGCCTATTTTAACTTTAACTAATGTTACACTTTCGCAGCTGTGCTTTAAGAGTTTTCAGGAATTTTTGTATTTCAATGTGTGTGTGGCAACCAAACTGCTCCTCACAAAATGGCTGTAAAAATATATGTAGATTTTTTTTTATTATATATATTTTGCATGTGAAGACACTGACAGCACTTGACTCGATGCCTACTTTGCCCACACTTGCCTAGTGAAACTTTAAATAATAAATTATGTGTAACTAAATGATTATTTTCTCTGCTCTTTGTCCGCAAAGTTGTTGCTCTTTCTTTCCTTTCCTTCCCTTTCATTTAAGCTTTGGCGCATTGGCCACACTGACGATCAACTCGGCAGGATCAAATGACAATCGCTTATTGAGCCATGGTATCGATAGCATTCGATACACGATTTCTTCACTATTTAGAATAGAGTTGGCATTAACAAATACCCTATATTATTTGCTTAGTGCTTTGATTCTAGTTACTGATAGTAACTTAAATTTTGAAGTTAAATATCGTTTTCAAATAAGAGATCAACTTAATCGATCGATCAATATACATTTTTTACTGTCGTACTTTAGTTCTTGTTGTAAACCATAACTAAAGAATTGATTGTCAGAAATAGGACAACGGTTCTTGAAATTAAATTAAGTTATCGATCAATATTTTTGCAGCACTGACAGAAAACGTTTGAATTGAATGTTGTAAATTTCAATTTATTTACAAAGTCTTAATATTAAATTTGCGCTCAACTTTCTTCACAAACTCAATGAAATCTTTGTACAGCACTTGGGGCAATTCAAGGGCGGCAAAGTGACCGCCTTTTTTGTAGTAGGTGCTGTGAATTAGATTTTTGTACTTGTCCTGCAGCTGCGTGTCCAGGAACTGCATGATGTCGCCCTTAAACCGAGCACAGCCCGTCGGCACAGAGGTGGGAACGCGCTCCAGCTTTAGCTTTCGTTGTTCCTTGGTATAGGCTTCTGCATAGAGTCGCTGCGACGTGGTGATCGAGTTGGTCAGGTAATAAATCATCACATTATCTAATAAAGCATCCAGCTTATAGCGCCGGGCGAGGCCTCCATCGGGTAGAGAGCGATAGCTGGCGTTTGTCCAGGTGGAGAACTTTTCGAGTATATAGGCGGCGAGTCCGACGGGATTATCGGTTAACGCGGAACCAATGGTGTCCGGTTTGGTGGCCTGCAAATGGAAGTAACCACTTTCCTCCATCAAATAGCCAAACTCCCTCGATTTGGGAAAGAAGAAATCCTCAAAGCCGCTGGGCACAAAGAAACTGGGCAATAGGCCAGCTAGTACACCCTTTACTGATGATTTTGGGCTTAGATTGTTGCACATATTCGAGTGATAGCCCAGCACGTTCTCTGGATAAAGGGTGGCCAAATGTGATCCCAGCACGGATCCCCAATCGCCGCCCTGAACAAAGAACTTATCATAGCCTAGACGCAACATCAGATTACGCAGCATTACGGCCATCTGAGCCGGTCCCAAGCCGGGACGTGAGGTACCCTAAAAATTGGAGCACATAGTAAAATGCTGTAGAGGTCTATCAGTTCCAATAGTAATGTATATACCTGAGACCATCCGTACCCTGGCAAACTGGGCACAATCACGTTAAAAATGTATTTGTTATTTTTATCCAGATGGCTTTGATGTACTAAATGGATAAAGTCGTAGAACTCACGCACCGATCCCGGCCAGCCGTGAAGCAACAACACCGGATAGTGCTGCTTGCCCACCTTGTTGTCATCGTAGACCATCAGGTGTAGAAAGTGCATGCGTAGACTAAATAAAAACTCATTATCATTGGACGCAATGTGGCGATAAGCTGTTATCATGCCCGCACTCACCCTTGTATTTCCGTGGTGAAGTGGTTGAACTGCCAAAGGAACACTTCTCGTTCACGCCAACGCGGCAAGTAATCATCGCGCCAGTAGGCCACCAGTTCCTTTAGGTAATCCGTGTTAAAACCATACTCAAAGGCAACACCCTCAAGCGGAGGTGTAAGACGTAGTGTGCGGTTTAATTGCTTCCTCAGATCCTCAATGGTCTAGCAGTTTTAGGTTAAATTCTATTGATATGGCTAAAAATAAGCTAACTGTTATCTTACCGTCTCCGGGTACACCAGACGATTGCCCACCACCTCTGAAGTGTTGGCCAAATAGGCGGCATAGTCTTTCGGAGATGCCTCATCGCCCCACCATTGTTGGTCATCCAAACTGGGCGCAGGCAAATCTCCCCACAGTTGATTTAGCCGCTTATAGACGAAGCCACCGCCCACGGCCAAAAGCAGCACCAGAAGTCGTGTTGTGGGCGACATGTTGAACAATCGTAGAACTTATCAATTCAAACGTTCCCGTCAAACTGACGGCCCAGCTAACGTCTAATCTACTTACCATTTTGCTGAGATTGCAGCTGAGGTGTGGTACCCTGTGCCGAAGGTGTTATAAGACTGCGAAAGTCTACGCACAGTAAGTCCAAAAATTGTTTTTACATGGTTTAAAAAAAAATTGAAAGAAATGGATCCACTAGCTTTACTATTTTTAAAAATAAAACATATTTCTTTTTGTTTTTTTCTTCAGCACAATTGGTAACTGAAATTAAATAAAATAAAATAATGATTTAATACTTTTTTAAAAATATAGTGCGTAAAATGTTTTATTTTGTAAAAACAATTATTCTACTCACTGTATGTAGATAAAAGGGTATTTCAGGACTTGCACGTAGGGTATCTCCAATTCGAGCACTCTTTTATCGTTGTTGTTGGTGTCGATCGTCTGTCTGATCGTTAAACTTCACATACATACAATGATAAGCGTTTTGTGTTTGCTTCATTACGCTACATTAGTTCGATCTACTAGCAACTTCAGCTTGACAATTGGAAGTCTATAGGAGCTTTAGCAAGTCGTTAATGCCGTCCTGAGATTTGTTGTTGACTTGAAAGCTTTTCAGCTGTGCTTGTGCTCAACAAAGCTTTGCGTGTTGGGTAATTGATAAGTTTTTTAATTGTGGATAATTTGCTACCCAGCTGTTCGCTGTCAAAACGTTGCTTCATCTCCAACCGAAATAAAAATGCAAAATTAGATCAAAATAAAAAATAAGTAAATAAAATTTTTCAAGTGTTACCAATTATTTCTAATATGCTGTATTTATACTATTGCATATTTTTTCAGCGCGTATTTAATTCGAAAAATAACGAAAGAGTGAACTTACACTATTTTAAATATGTATATACATATGTATGAATATAGAATAGAGCGCACATTATGGTCACGTATGCCGAGGCAAAAGTATTATGAAACTTTTGAATACATATTCATTGTTCATAGTATATGAATGTCTGTTGTGTGCCTATGTGAGATCTGATTGTTATTCTGTAAACGATTTGTGTACTTTGCACATTATTTGCTCATAACCCAATACTTATCGTCAACAGCTCAGCTGAGTCAATGTCCAATGATAAATAAACAATTTAAATAATATCAGATACAATTATTTTTTTTACAAAAAATATAAACAATAACTTTATTTAGTTCCTACGTCGATACAATGAAAATACAACATTTAAAATAATGCAACTTATAAAAACTAGGCAAGGGCCTTCTTCACAAAGGCCGCAAAGTCCTCATATAGCTGCTGAGGCACTTCGAAGGCAGGGAAGTGTCCACCCTCGTTGTGGTGTGTGCTTTGTATTAGATTGCGATACTTATTGGCAAGTACAGAGTCCGGAGTGTGCGTTAATTCATGCAGGAATCGGGCACATCCGACGGGTGCATGAATATGAACACTTTCGAGGTTTAATCCCATTTGGGTGCTGTTCATGGTTTCGGCATACAAACGCACGGATGTGGTTATCGAATTGGTAACATAATAAACCATTATGTTGTCCAGGAGCTGATCGTAGCTAAAGCGCTTGGTCAGACCACCATCCGGCAAAGCTTTGTACTCCTCATTTGTCCAAGTCGAGAACTTTTCGATAATGTAGGCAGCAAGGCCAACAGGATTATGGGCCAAAGCACTGCCAATAGTATCCGGTTTGGTGGCCTGAATGTGGGCATAGCCCATTTCCTCCATTATAAGGGTCCCAAATAAGTGGCCCAAACCCTTGTAGAAATGTGCGTACTGACTGTCAATGTAGAAGCTAGGCAAAAATGACGACAGTAGCATTCTAATGTTGGCAAGAGGACTACTATTGCCACACATATTCGAGTGATAGCCGAGGACATTGTCAGGGAAGAGTGCAGCCAGATTGCTGCCAATAATGCTACCCCAATCGCCGCCCTGAATCAGAAACTTGTTGAATCCCAGGCGTAGCATTAGATTACGCATGACAACTGAAACCTGAGCAGCGCCTAAGCCGGGTCTTGAAGCGCTCTGTGAAATAAATTTAGAAATAATGAAAGCCCAAGCCACTAATAAATTTCAATTGAAACTTACCTGAGACCAACCGTAGCCCGGCAAACTGGGCGCTATCACCTCAAAGACGTAATCGCTCTTATCATTGCCAGTGGTCAACAGGGGAAGAAGTTCATAAAATTCGCGTACTGATCCGGGCCAGCCGTGAAGTAAAAGCAAAGGCAGAACCTTCTTGCCCTCAGCCTTGATGGGTTTCACATGAATAAAATGCATTTTCAAACTGAAAATCAAATGTTTATTAGTTTTATGGGCAATGGTCGAGTCTTGCATGCATGAAATGTTGTGTTGTGTTTTATAAACTGGAGCAGGACAGAAAGAAGGTTAACTTACCCCCTGAATCTCAGTCTGGAAATGATTGAATTTCTTAAGGAACCTCTCACGTTCGTTCCATTTGGTGAGATAGTTCTCACGCCAGTATTTCACCACTTTCTGTAACTCGTTGGCATTGAAACCGTACTCAAAGCCCACACCTTCCAGTGGCTCCTGCAATTTTAGCGGACGATCCAGCTGCGTTTTCAGGTCGGCAATAAGCTGAGAGTGGAATTAACATAATAATTAATATGCGTAATAGTTGGGCAAACTGGTTTCGAGGGCAACTAAAGCTCATGGCTGCAAGCTACCTACTTACCTCTGGGGCAACACTTATGTCAAAGGGCAGCACAGCTTTATTTTCCTCATATGCGCTCTTCAGCTTTGGTCCCCAATACTCATTGCTATCCAGGTCAGGACGCTTGCCGGGCGCAGATAAGTCCCGATAATTTTTGTAGGTCACGCCAATTAAAACGGTCAAGGCACCGATCAGAATGCGCACTGAAGTTGTCGCTGCAGATGGCATTTTGCGTTTATTCTTGTTTGCAATACCGAATTGCACTAGCTGAGTATTTGTGATTCCAGTTAACCACTCAACGGACTAATCCCAATTACGTCGCACACCACCACACGGTTTCAGCTTTTCAAGTAAACTGATCGATGCCGTCGCTGCGCTCTTTATACTATGCGATAGCGAGAGCGCAATTGTGACAGAGGCAAAAAACCGGCGCGCAAATGAGAGAGCCATGGCGAGAGAAATTAATTGTTTTGGAAGAAAACAACAACAACAAATACGATACGGTGTTTGAGCACAGACATACACACATAAACGTAGTAGCATTTGCAGTTAAAGATGGTGCGTGATCGTGCTTGCAGACACACGGTTATGTCGTGAGTCAAAGCTTTCACTTTGATGATCAAATTTTGATCATACAAATTTACACAGTCGATAAAATAGATAAAAATGAAGACATAATATCAATTATTTAAACTAAAAAGTTTTTAATCTATATTAAGGCATTATAAGTTCATCATTTACCCATGTATGTATGTATATGCAATCATTTAAATTAAAACTCTCATCTCTGGAAGAAAATATATATTCTCGCATTGCGAGCATGACGCAGCAGCAGAGCAATTGAAGAACTTGAAATTAGTGTGCAGAAATATGTATGTACACATAATGAAGTACATATTAATACATTTGTAGATATGTTATCAATCCAACTGAGAAAAAGCTTTGTCTAATGAGGTAAATACCAAAGCGATGTTATCGCGATGACTGACATATTTGAAAAGGAGATTCCATAGTGCAAAGGCAACGTAATGTCAGTGTTGTAAAATGCTCAATGTGTTAATAAGCAGAATGGCGCGCGATTCAAGTACAAACTTCAAAGTGTAGTCGTATTTTGTTTTAGTTTGCTTTGTGTTGGTTTTATTGGGAAGCAGCCATAACAATGTGTTTTTCATTTTTCTATTTTTAACTTTAAACACATATAACTTAGTTAAATGACTAACATGTGTGTATGAAATAATTGGATTGGTTTAAGCATCGTATTTTAATTACTTTGTTAATGAACTAAATAAAGCTCTTAAAGGGTCAAAACAAATCGCACATAAATTCGCTTTTATCTACATTCATATACATTTAATACCATTTAAAGTTTGATCTGTGTATGAAATAATTGGAGTGGATTAAGTTTCGAATTTTTATTACTTTGTTAATAAACTAACTAAAGCTCTTAAAGGGTCAAAACAAATCGCACATAAATTCGCTTTTATCTACATTCACATACATTTAATACCATTTAATGTTTGATCTGTGTATGAAATAATTGGAGTGGATTAAGTTTCGAATTTTTATTACTTTGTTAATAAACTAACTAAAGCTCTTAAAAGGTCAAAACAAATCGCCATAAATTCGCTTTTATCTACATTCACATACATTTTATTCCTTTTCAAGTCCGATCTTTCCCACAAATGCCGTGAAATCATTGTACAACATGGCTGGCATTTCCAAGGCGGCAAAGTGTCCACCATGTTGGAGATACATACTGTGCTTCTGATTGGTAAACTTGTCACGCAGAGCCCAGTCCGTGGCTGGAGGCAGATCATGACCGAATCGAACACAGCCAAAGGGCACGGAAGTCTGAACGCGTTCTAGCTGAAGTTCTCGATAGGCTTTTCGCGAAGACTCCGCATACAAGCGTCCAGATGTGGTAGCTGCATTGTTCAGATAATAGACCATCAGATTGTCGAGCACTGCCTCCAGACCATAGACAGTGACCATTGCTCCAAAGTCCTGCTGCATGGCAGGTCCAGTGCAGGTCTGGAACTTTTCGAGAATGTAGGCTGCGAGTCCAACGGGACTTGAGTCGAGGGCGGCACCAATGGTGTCCGGTTTGGTGGCCTGTATGTGGAAGTAACCGCTCTCCTCAATCAGTTTCATATATTTCTCCCAGATCGGCACGTGATGATTGTAGAACATGCGCGAGAAGAGCACCTTCTCCGGATAATAGTGAGTGTAAATGCTCTTGAGGATGGACAATGGTGTGTGTAAGACACACATATTGGAGTGATAACCCAACGAGTTCTGCGGATATAGAGTGGCCAGGTTGCTGCCAATAATGCTTCCCCAATCGCCGCCCTGGATGAGGAACTGCTTGTGTCCCAGCTTCAACATTAGATTGCGCATCACAGTGGCCATTTCGGCTGCATCGAATCCAGGCTTTTTGGCAGCCTATAAAATAAGTCAGACCCGATTTCAGTGAGTCAATTACATAAATCGTACGTTCACTTAAATGTGTACTTACGTCAGACCAACCGAAGCCCACAAGCGAAGGTGCGACCACCTCGAAGGCATAATCACTGATGTTTTGATCGTTCCGCAACATGGGAATGAATTCGTAGAACTCTCGAACTGAGCCCGGCCAGCCATGGAGTAGCAGCAGTGGATACACCTTCTTCTTGGCAGCCACCTCCTCGGACACACGTTCGTGTATATAATGAATCTTCAAGCTAGAGGAATAAGTCACAATTAGCTCAGTTCATTTGCAGTCCAGATTACCAGAAACTCACCCCTGAATCTCTGTGGTGTACTGCTTCAAGGAGTTAAAATACTTCTGACGCTCATCCCACTTGCTAAGATACTTCTCACGCCAGTAGTGCACAAATTGTTCCAGTGCATGGCTATTGAATCCATATTGAAAGGCGATGCCATCGAGGGGTTCGGTTAGCTTTAATGTGCGGTTTAATTGCTGACGCAGGTCGTCAATTTCTGCCTTGGGAACATTCAGTTTGAAGTCATAGATTTTCTCATCGGGTACATAGTTCTTGCCATCCCCGGGTCCCCAATACGTATTGTCTTTGAGCTCCGGCTTTGGTAGCGGACGTGTCAGTTCCGTGAACACTAGATAACCGTATCCAAGAAAGGCAGCAAACACGGCTACAATCACTCCGAATACTGCCAGGCACTTCATATTGAAAAACTGCAACTCAGCACAATAACAAATGTATGATTATTAATCAATCTAATGACTAAAATTTTAATAAGCTCCCCAAGCTCATCGAGTATGCCAAACTGCTCTCCGTGCTTGCCGAAAAACAACTAACGATTGTCCGAGCTTTCGTAGCTAAACTTGAGTATAAAATATATTCGTATATATGTAGCACATTTATAAATAAATAATAGTAGTGATAGAGGCACAGTGAGGCGCAAATAGAATTCAAAATGCGAGACACATCAGTCTGTTAATTACGGTGATGTAAATTTATTTCTTATATTTTTGCACGAATTATCACCGTATGAACTATGATTTTGTCACCTATCATCTATCATTTTATGTTTTCAAAGTCCAAGTATAGCGTTAAAAATGGTTTTTTTAAACTAAAAGTATTCAAGTTAGTTATAATGCTTCTCCCCCTTTTTCTATAGAGACTCATTGTACTTTAGTAACATCTAATTTTATTCACTTTTAATGAGAACTGCTCATTGTACAGTAGAACCCGCCTCTGACGATCGTCTCTTAAATAAGTTTAGCTAAATTGGAGTGATGGTTTAGAAAATTAACTATTGATGGGACACTGATTAAACTATAAATAAATATATTATACACAAAGTAAATAGGTAATTATAGAAAGCAAGTCTGTAAAATAAATAAAATTGTATCGATATCTTTTGGGTTATGTTGACCACTGTACAATCTATCAAATAGCTTGTCGAGACTTTATTTGAGATAGTTAACCTATGTTCGGAATATTTGAAACGGCTAAAGTGGACGATATCTTATCAGAGTGCTCAGTGGAACTTATTTATAACAAAGTTCCCGAAGCAAAGTTGCGGGCGCTCTGATGATGATGATGTGGCTCCCAAGAGTCAAACAATTCTTTGCTGGCAAACAAAAGTAGGCCACGTGGAGTTTGTTACTATTCATAGGCAAAATCATAGTGTATCTCTTTATTTATATAAATAAAACCCGGACGAAATCAAAAACTATAGTATCGTTTCAAATTTAATACCTTCCTTCCGATACTTACAATTTGTTGTCAGAATGTCGGACATTGAAGAGGTGCAAGCTTCGCCACATATAACCTTGAAGGTGCAATCGGTGGGTCGGGGAGTGGTGCCATTTCGAATTAAACGGACGATGCCGCTGCTCAAGTTGAGGGATGCGTATTGCTCTCAGATGGGTTTGTCCAAGGAGTTGGCTTTCATCTCCTTCGATGGCGATAGGATCAATGATACGGAGACTGCCGACACGATATTGCTCGAGGAGGGTGACCTGCTGGAAGTGTTCGTTAAGCATCAAGCCGAGGCTGGAGATGGTGTAACCCTGGTCAACAACACACTGTCCGCCTAAAGAGATCATTTTTAATTTGTTTGCTGCAGTGTAAGATTACAAATCACGTTCCACTATGTCAATGAACCGCTCTGTAGTGGATGATGGAGGGCAGGGATGTAGGGGGTAGGGTACTGGGAATGGGGTACAGAGTTCGAGTTCGAGGTTCGAGGTATGCCAACCCTCGTCTTGGGGGTTGTTGCACTTGTCACAACGGGAACTCTAAGGCGACGGCGCTGCTTGGGATAATTTGTATAAATTGTAAGGCAAACAATTATGTCGTCGACATGCACAAGCGGTGCCAGGAGGGTGCGCCTCAGGCATCAAAAGTGCCGCCAAACATGCAAACTTCCCTTCTCCCGACCTGGTCAAGGGGAGGGGTTAGCGGCTGGTGGCAAAACAATCCGACAATGCGAATTGCAATCCAAGTAAAATTAACGCAATTAGGCCGCAGGAGTTAGGACACGATTCGATTTCGGTTGAAATTGCCACAATGATGCACTGCACCACAATGCGGCAAAGTTTGCGCATAGTTTCAGTCTTCTCCCCGCATTTCCTCCAAGCCACCATCCCTTTATACCTCCTTCCACCTTCCTCCATCACTCATCCCTCATCCCTCATCCCTAGTGTCTGTGGTACCGCCTCCTTGCGTGCCTTGCCCAAATCGAATTGATAGTGCTTAGGAAAAACACTTGGAAGCGTGTCAAAAACTGGCACTACACCAAAAAACGAGACCCTGCTGATTTCCATGCCCGATCTCAGGCAGCAACTGGAACCATTAATTGCCGCATTGATGGGTGCTTTATTTGCTGCGAGTCATAAGGATTGCCATTTAGTGGTTCTGTCAGGTGGGGAGAGACCAATTTCGCTAAAGCTTTTCATTTTCATTTTATTAAGTGTTGTCGTTGCTTATACCCTATGACGTGTTTTAGATATAAGACTATGTATTTCCTATCACTTTATAAAGAACAATTATCAAATTCAGTTGATAAAATATATTTTATTAAATATATTTGATATACGTCATTCAAATCAATAAATAATACTTGGGTCCATTATTTCAATATCTACTTCGTAACTATTTTGACAAAAACACATAGAAATTGAAGTTAAGTTAGAAAAATATCTTTAGTAAGTTTGTGAAAATAAAAAACAGTTCTAAAACTCAATAATAATTCATAATAATCAATCGATTTAGATTAGAATAAATAACATATAAATAATATGTACTGTAGATAATCTCATAGTTCTAAAACTCAATAATATTAATAATAATAATTCATAATAATCAATCGATTTAGATTAGAATAAATAACATATAAATAGTATTTACTGTAGATAATCTCATAGTTCTAAAACTCAATAATATTAATAATAATAATTCATAATAATCAATCGATTTAGATTAGAATAAATAACATATAAATAATATGTACTGTAGATAATCTCATAGTTCTAAAACTCAATAATATTAATAATAATAATTCATAATAATCAATCGATTTAGATTAGAATAAATAACACATAAATAATATTTACTGTAGATAATCTCATAGTCGATCAACTAAGTAGAACACATTTCGTTAGTATTTTTTGTATTGTTTCGTATCTACCTCTACAGTGTTGGGTGCTTTGAGTACACATAGTTCCCGTTACCGCCTCATGTAATGGCCGCAATTATCATGAACCGACACGCACTCTTCGCAGAGGTGCATTGAACTGTGTGCAATTGATTTTTGACATGTCATGAGCCACAATCCTAGTCAGGGTATGATTTTATAATGTAACGTAATACCATCGATTCTTACAAAAACAATAAATAAACACGTAGTTGAAAATCAGAAATATAAGAACAATAAGAATTAATATTGAAGATTTAGTGAAGAAAGACTGTAGAAGAGGACCACTAAGTTTTATGAAGTTGCGCTTTAAAAACGTTCTTAATAGGATGAGCTCTTTAAAAGAATAAATGTATTAACAATTAATTATTGAAGTGTATTAATCAATTAATCAATAAATCGGCATTTACTATTATATTATACTTAACAATAAATTGAATAGATTTAAACCTCTGTTACATTCTTTTCGGAGCTTGTTTGCTTTAAAAATTATTATATATTTATATTAATAAAACACCAATACCAATAATAGCGTAATATCTTGAAAACTGTGGGTGTGGTGATTTTACATGGTAAACATTTTAATCAAAATTGACCTGCTCTATCCGACTCGGCTGTTATTACTGATTAAAAATCAATTTAAAGATGCCTCCTTCTCTCTTTTACTTACTTTCTAACGAACACAATATACCCTTTTGCTTAATTTTTTAGTAGCGGGTATAAAATCAAATATATGTATGTGCTGCAATAAAATAATATTTACAATAGTAAAAAACTTTGTGGCCTGCTTTTTGTCTGATTGTACATATGCCTGAAATTATGCAACACCTTCGTAAAATATGTGATTTAATTGGAATTTACAAGGAACTTGAAAAAAAAATAGTGGTTCTTCACCTACAATTTTTAATTTCCTTCCCCTTGGCGTTTTCTCAAAAACTATCGTCACTTTGCCAAATCTTAACCAATTTTATTACGGATTATTATCATTATTTTGCCTCTAATTGGATTGACGTGTTTTTAAAACCTCCAAGCTGTCATAACTTTATCATCTTAACTGTTTTCCTTTGGGAATGTAAATGTTGTCATTTTTTGGTCAATAATTTTATTTTACATCAAAATTGGAAATTTAAATTTATGTACGTCATCTAAATAAAACATTTTTCTTTTTTGATTAAGCTCGATTATTTTTTAAATTTCGATTCCTTTATGTCGATTTTCCACTTCGATATAAATCTGAATTTAAAGTATCGATTTACATCAATAATTGCAATGCATTGTGTTTATGTCTCAAATTCCTAGGGCAATAAGTCCGTAGATTGCAATCTAAAATTCTGACTACATTAACAACAAATAGGCTGTTATGTAGACAAGCCATAAGGAGTATGAGAGCGAATTTCAAGATTAGTTATTCGGGTTAATTATCCGTCCACTCGCCACGGGCATCATCCCAGACAGGAAAGCGGTTCTTAGTGGGTGCGTTTGTGCCATCTGAACCGATGAGGGTCTCATCAAACTGTGCTGTACCTTGTTGCACCTGTGGAAGACAACAATATATGCGATATGTCAACGGTATATACAACCATTACCTCTTGGCCACTTACCCAGCAGAACAGAGCCAATAACATAGCCAAAATATTAAAACACACGAACTGCAACCGCATTTCTCACTCTCTTTCACTGTCTGCTGTGTTCCGAATGATGTCTGCTGTTCGAATGTTTCATGTTTACTCACAATATTTATTTTATTTAATATTTTATTCATGCTACAGCTTTATCAACTGCTGATAAGCACCAGAGGCAGAAACAAAATGAGCACAACAATTTAAATCAACACAAAATATTGAAAATGTTTTCGCAGAAGCCGCAAATGCTCGTAAATCATTGAAAGGCAAATTAAACAAGTAGATTGACCTGATAAGTGTGCTCCACTGAAAGATTCCCTGTAGTCAGATCTGAATGTTTAATTAAGATGGAACTTAAAGTTGAAGGGGAAGATGCTAAATTAAATTAAAGATTTATCATATCATTCCAAATATATCCGACCTGTGACCCATTTATAAAATATACAGGATAATAATATAATATATAACACTATATAAGCATTTTTTTTACTTTCGAATCTCCAATTTTGGAATATGTTTGAAATACCTAATGAAATGATAAAGTTGTTAAGGTTGAATGCTTTTATAATGTGGTTGTGAATAAGGAAGATTTTCAGTAAATTTCAAAATACAGGGTATTTTAGTAAACAATCAGCTTTTGAAACTTAAGTTATTTGTTTATATGTGACGGAAATTCTTTTGCAGAGTAAAAATCTGAATTCGTGACAGCTTTGAGCTGAATTAAACAGACAATCCTTATTCCTCATGGTCAGTAGAATTTCACAATATATTTTTTTGTTTTCAAACAATTGAATAAATTCAAGAATGGCAAATTTAAAATTGCCAAATTGCAATTGTCAAGAGAAGGAAAACATTTTTTTAGTAGAAGCCAAACAAGGGCAGCAGCTGTGACTTGAGATAACAAACTAAAGAAATCACCCAGGGGAAGCACTTCCCCGATAGGTCTGAGCTCAGTTCGGTGATTTTTTTTTGTAGCCCACTTGGTGGTGCTGGACTATAAATGCAGTGGGCAAGCTGTCTAAAACCATCAGTCAATCAATAGAATCCGCTTCAGTTCCAGATTCAGATTCACCTAAAATACAAAATGCAGTTTACAATGGTTGCTTTGCTCTGCTGTTTGATCGGCTCCGTGCTGTCCTATCCGAGTCCTTATCCGGAGGAGCAGCAACGCTTCCAACTGGAAGGTGGCTACAATAGCGACAAGAGTGGCCGAGACTTTCAGGTGCAGGGTCAAGTGCCTGTTTGGACCAGCGACAACAAGCGTCACGAGTTCGATGTGGCCGGTCATTATGGCCAGCACTTTGGTGGACCCTATGGCAATTCTGAACCTCAATGGGGAGCTGGCGGTGTCTACAGATTTAGATTTTAAGAATGCAACTTGAAAATCTGATCAAATTAAGCTATAACAATGTTTGGATTCCAAAGTTATTTATTAAAATAAAGTATATTATTTATGAAATTGCACTCAAAACGAGAATTAACCAATCATCTGAACAATTACACACGTCATCTCTTATCAGATAAATCTATTACCATGGGTTAGTTTGGGGCTTAAGTCCGTTGATATCCTTGAGCAACGGTACGTTCATCTACCCCGGAACTTTTGGGACAGAGTTTAGGTAAGAGCCAGAGATTTACGGCTAACAAATCCGTTTGTTAAGATGAGCTTGCATTTTGACACATTGAACATGGTTTTTATGACCGTTTCGCTATGGTTAATTCTTGTTGGTAATAACAAATTAAGCACACATGTCTTCGCTTAATGAAACCTGCCGCAACAAAATGTCTGGTGTGTTTTATTTTTGTTGCTGTTAATTGGATTTATTGCGTAAACTGTCAAGAGAGTCTTCAATGAAAATCTATCATGTCACTGACTAGCCCCAAAATGTTTATAAATAAATGCTTGTTTAACAAATTTGGTATTTTGTGTAGAACTAATGAAAGCGAAGATTTATTCGTGCCTACATTTATAGGCGTTGCTCATTTAAATTAGTAAAATATGATTCACTTTGAATCGGAAATAATGTTCGATACAAAAAACCATTTAAAATCATTGTTTTGCAAAAACTTGTTGCCAAAAAGTGGAAATGTGGACTATCGATTAGTTGATGTTGATATAGGTCAAGGACTAAAGGACAGAAAACAATTTCTGTTAAGGAGAATTAAGATTTAAAAGATCTGTTAAAATTATTATACTTAATAAAATAGAATGATTATTATAGTCACAATACTAATGATATCTCTGAATAAACGTAGTTAAAAAGTCTTTTATTGAATTATATAATAGTCATCTTACTCAAGATAGCATACAACCAAATATCAGAAGCTTATCAAATTAATTTTTAGAAATGTCAACCCAACCAAAGCTAATCGCTTTGGACATCTCAATGAATCAAAGAGTCAATCAGTGAATCAGTCAGGACAACGATTTTTATATAAGCAGGACAAATTATAACTCTTCCAAACTGTATAGTACATTTGGGGACTCACAATGTGCTATCCGACATATTTGCTAATAGATCAGTCACCTAGTTATGTTTATATAAAGAAGGGGATCTACTTGTGAACCACATGTTATCTCTAGAATGGAATCCCCTGAGACAATTCTGGCTGGTAATTAAAATGCTGATAGGTCAGTCATTCCTTATAAATGCGAATATTTCGAGAAGCACATCAGTCACAAAAAGTCCATTAACAGAGTTAAGAGCTTAAAGTCACAATGAAAGTTTGCTTCAGTTTGCTGATCCTTGGAATGGTCGCCTGCGGTTTGTGCTATCCCAATCCTGGGCTGAAAGTTGATGAGTTGTCGCCCCACCATGAACCGAATATGCAATTGGTAAATGCCGTGCCTGAAGTTTGCTAAGCAGTGTAAATCCTTATGTCTGTCAACTCTACAGCTGCCAGAGAATCTCGAATGGACGCCCAGTCAAGAGACGCTGCATCGTGTGCGTCGCCAGTGGAAGGTGCAGGGAGGAGGCGGCTCAGGACATGGCTTAGACTTGAGTGTCAATGGACGAGTTCCCGTGTGGCAGAGCAACAATGGACGCCACTCACTTGCTGCTACGGGTCAGTACGCACAACATTTTGGCGGACCCTCCGGCACCAGCCGACCCAATTGGGGGGCAGGTGCAGCGTACACATTCCGATTCTAGACATAAGTACTGTATTATTTACAAGTAAACAAAATAATCTTAATTATTTAATCATCAACAATATTGCAATCATGTCTTGCACGTAGCTATTAAGAGATTATAATTACGAGTATAATATACAAATGAAGAGAATAATTAAGAGTTCATTTCATTCAGTTGAAGTTCCAAGTCAAATGGCGTTTTATTCTCAAATATTGTGGGATCCGGTTCCGGTGACTGTCAGTGAAATCAAGTAAATAGACAGTTATACTATACTAACTGCACGTAGTTACTTCTCTAACGCTTACCTCATGACAATCTCTGGCAACTGCAGAACGCCCTTGGCTCAAACCAATTAGCCACAACACGAAGAACAGCAGTTGCAATAAGCCAAACATTTTCGAGCTTAAATGTTTCGCTTTCGATTTCGTAAACTCAACTAAATGAAAATCGTATTTGGGATTCTATCAACTGAGCTTATCACTATCAACTTAATCTCCCCCCCTCTCTCTCTCTCTCTCTCTCTCACTCTTTTGCCTCTTCCTCTTTGCGCTTCAATCTCTTCCTTCTTTCTCCTGTTATCAAGCAGCTGTGTTGATTAACAGAATGTTACTTTGCAGCTGTGACGAGCAAACTGCAGATTGAGATGGGAGCGGGATGGCGATAAAAGTTATCTCTGTCTCTTCATGCCCCTTTTGTTGAACTGTATTGAATTTGTTGGACGTGCCAACAGCTTTACTAAAAAATATCTTGCACCAAAAACTTGGCACGTTTTGTGTTGAAATAGAATATAAACAACAATAACAAGCCAAAAAAAAGAAAAATAAATTGAGTGCACAAACAAATTTTAAATGTTAGTAGCAAACAGCTTTGAAGTTCATGTTGTAGGGTAACAAATTGTATTCCTTTGATGTGCATTAAATGATTTAACGAAAGGGTCGCATAAAATGAATATATTAAAGTTAAATGAATTTAAATAGAAATGTGTTTTAATTAGTTATGCAAAAATACATCGAATTATCGACAACTCGATTTTCTCGGAAGCGATTATTAAATATTTTAACTTGATAAGTTGCTTGACGATCTATCGAGCTGATTTTCTTTCTGAATATAAGGCTCGATCTAAAATTTGGACTTACATTATTAGTGTTTGTACAGTTCTAGCTTTCATCTAAATTTTGTATTCTTAAAATATCTAATTTATTTATTGCTAGAATTTGATCTGAATTCTTTAAAAAAGTTTGAAGTTATTAAATAAAATTGATATATAAATATATATGTATATATGTCTTTTACAGGATATTTGCTAGTTGCGTTATCATTTTCATTGTTATTAAACTTTTTGGACTATGCTCTCTGTTCCTATGCTGCGTTTTGTTCTGCAAGTTGCATTTGTTGATAGCACCAATTTCAGTGCAATTTTCCTTTGAGTTTTTGTGCCACAATTTTCTCTTTTGAGCATTGAGTTTCAAGAGTTTTTCCATGTCATTTTCATATGTACATATGTATATACTATGCTACGAGTATATACACATAAACATATGTATGTGCGCTCTATTTCTTGGTCATTTGTTGTGCACAGCCATTTTCCAAATCAATGCACAAATTGTCAGGGGAGAAGCTCAATGTATAGTAAGTAGTCTGTGCTCGTATATAGTCTATAGTCTATAGTCTATAGTCTATTGTTTTTTTTGCGCGGAGTTGAATGAAAATTGGCCTCACAAATTGTTGTTGTTTGTTGTTGTGGCAGAAGAGTTGTCTATTAAATTGCACATGTGGCAGTCAGCTCATTTGTCAAGTGGCAAATCACTTGAAAGGCCAGGAGATGGTAGAAAATGGCAGGAAAAGCCAAACAAACAATACGATAAACATCAGCTTTGCATTTTGCATGTACTTTCAGTTGGTTTGTGTCTTGGCTCTTTGATCACAGATCACAGATCGAAGTTCGTTGATCGCTGATTGTTGATTGTTGATTGTTGATCGTGACCGATCGACGGCATTTCCCACGCAACTTGGCTAAAAGAAAATGGTGAAACGTTAACGGCAGACGGGGAAGCGAGTCAAATTGTTGGCCAGATACTTTTAAAGTTGACACAAACCACAAACAACAGATGATGCCTCAACATGGCCAATACGTATGGGTCAAAAGTGTTGCAGTCTCTCTGCGAAGATGATTCTAATGGCCAAGCAGGCTCTAATGTGTTTTTAATGAAGCTGACAGGGTGGAGAAATTTGTCAGCGACGTGCAAATTGAAATTAAGTAAGCCAACTTAAGCGTATTAATTATGACTGTCAAGTCAACTTTACAACAACTAAAAGAGGAGGCAAATGGAAGAAGAAATATAAAAATGGAATGCGAAAGAGAGAGAGAGAGAGAGGGAGAAGAGAGAAAAACCTGAAAGTTAGCCTTAACAATTCAGCAATTTAGCAATTTAGCAGGTGGCAAACTTTAATGGGCAAACCGAGTGGCTTTTGCATTTGCATTTGACATTTAGTGCAACTGTTGTAAGATGCGCCAAAAAATCATGAAAGCAACTTTCCTGCCCCCTCCGGCTCCATCCAGACAATCCCCCATTCTCCTCAATCTCCTCAATCTCCACAATCCCTCAAGCCAGCGAGTAGAGCCAAAAACTTAAAAGAGCGCGGCATTTTGACTGCTTACTGCACTTGGCCAAAATGTCTATAGTTCAATTGCTGATATTTTGTTTTAGTGCCACACGAAATACGAAATACACAAAAAACACTGAAACACTCGACACGTGACCTATCCAAAGAAGCAGAGTCTCTCCAATAGGCGATGAGCGCGTGACACGCAACGCGACTCACGAAATGCCTTCAATATACGTTTGCGACATCTATACACTGCGAGAAATAAATCGTAGGAATTGGATGAGTTAATTTTTTACTTTGTACTGAGTACTGTAAATTATTCATTAAAGACTAATCTTAATGCTTATATCTCTTTCATTTTATCTCAAACATCTATACACTGAGGGAAATAAATCAATGTAGAATTTGATGAGTTGATTTATATCTATTAGTTTCAAGTAAATTAATAATTTCGCATCGATCAAATTAATTGTATAAGACTGAGACTAGGACACACAAAACTAACTGACCATCAGTACTTCAACAATACTCCCACCAACTGCACTTTATGCAACTGCAACAACACTATAAACATAAAAAATATATTTAACTTCTGCCCAAAACTTTTACAAATAAAACAACAAAAATTTAATAATAAAAATCCACTAGAATTACTAACAGAACCAACAGAAGATAATATTAACAAAATTCTTAAGTTTTTAAAAAATGCCCGAATGTACAAGTCAATTTAATCAAGCTAAATTGGAATTTAAAACTAAAATATATTACTTCAATTATGTACATACACTTTCAATAAGATCAACACAACCAATGTAAACAAAATTAATACATATGTATATTATATATATAGTATCTCGTAGACCTAAGACAAAACAATTGTATCTAGCTGAAGCCCTCAGCAGGCATTGCTAGCCCCTACACACACTTATTATATAGTTTAAACTCTGTAATAAGATATTAAATAAATAAATAAAATAAATTAATTAATAATTAAATAATTCTATATATTATTGACTTATCTTGATCGTTATATCTCTCAATAATCTTGATTATGTTGAATTCATCTAAAACTGGTCACTTTTATAGTAATATACGATAGAAATAATAAAAATTGTTCTAATCGACACTTGACATCCTAACTTTTTAAGAACTGTGGGTAGAACGTTAAGATTTCAGATTAAGTGTTTTTAGCTGTAGCTCTGTTATTTCTTTTAGTGTTTAGAATGTTTAAATGTCTTTGAGAGTTAACTTATTATTAATTTTGAAATAGTTTTAATAGATAATCAATTCATATCTAACCTGATTGTCATTTCTATCAATTTTTATTAAACATTCAGTTATCATATTAAGTGATTTCAGCTGTAGATTGATAATTTCATTAAGTGTGTAAATTGTTTAAATGTCTCTTAACTATTAATTTATTAAACGGTTTCAGTAAATACATAATTCTGATCGTCATCCCTAACTAATTTTCATAAACTCACGCGATCATCTCTAGAGCTGTTGCCAAGGCTTAGACGCTGATGGTTTATGGCTAATGAATTGTGCGAGTTGGCAATGCAATAAATCTTCAATAAAACTGAGTCATGCAGTAAAATGTGTGAAATGCATTGAGAATTAGATCGCAAATGAAGGCTAACTTTGTTGTTGTTGTTGTTAGCTGATAGTTAGTTTGTTGAAGTTCTCGTGTTGTTGTGGTTTTAGAACTTGTTGAAGTTGTTGTCGTCATGCAAATTTGGCTCACGTTTTGTGCATTTATGTTGACTATTGCATATTACTATTGCCCACTATCGATGATGATACTAAACCACAGTAAGTTCTCTGCACTTGGTGGCATGCTGCATAGTTCATCAAAGGTGCAGCGTGGGTGGCAGAAATGAAAGGGGAAAGGGGAAAGGGAAAAGTCAGTGTATGTGGGATGGCTGCTAATTAGCAGCAAGCTGACCCAAACGCAGCTCAATTAGCCAAATAATGCCAGACACTGGCCAATAGACAGGCAGAGAAACCTTTTGATGGCCAGCTTTGATCTTAACAGCAGCAACAAAAATATATTTACCGTAACGCATTACGCTGCACAGATTAAAAGCAAATGCCAGCCAGCAGGCGAACAGGCAACATGAGGCAACAACAAACTAAAGTTGCAGTTGCAGTTGCAGTTGCTATCAGTATCAATAGTAATTTCAAGTTTCACTCGCCACAGCAAACTTGACAAGCGGCCAGTTTCGGGGGCAGAGAGTGTGGCAGGACGCCTCACCATGCAACTGAACTGGGACTCCGACTCGGACTCGGACTTGGTTTGGGTTCTGGCATTGGGATTGCAATTGGGATTGGGATTGGGATTGGGATTGAGACTAGCGCACATGATGGTGTCGTAGGTCAGGCAGTCAGGCAGTCAGACTGCAAACGGCAGCGGCTACAAAATGTGTCTACGATTGTGGCAGCTCTCCAACTGCAATTTGTGGCCTAAGACTTGCAGCATGTCGATGCAGTTACCCGTCTCCTTCACCCTCCCATCGGCAAGTGCCTCAGTCCAAGTCCGAAGCTACAGCAGCAACAATGTAATGACGATTTGTAGCCAATTATTTCAAATATTGTATTGAAATTGTATGGCAATGTGTGGCTATCTCTGTGCTGGCATCTGCAACAAGCTGCAAGTTGCAAGTTGCAAGCTACAACCTACAAGCCGCACGTAGCCAGCTTGAGTGTGTCAAAGTGGCCACTCCGAGTCGTCGCCAATTGCTGGCCATGGTCGCCGTTTGACATTGTGTCCCCTCCACCTCCCTTCAAATCGAACAGACCCGGACCCAAAAGCCAATAGACAAAACCCAAAGCATTTCCCATGGCTGATGTGGATTTGTCATATGCATAAGTTGATTAATCACCTGTTTTAGCTACACTCACTGGTGGCTGTTGTTGCTGCTGTTGTTGTTGCTGCTGCTGTTGTCTGCTGCTGCTGTTGTTGTTGCTGCTGTGGTGTTATTGTCCAACGGGTCACGTCAACTTTCGACTTCATCAGCACGCGCCCCGCTGACCTTTGCAGTCGGCAGGTGCAACATTGGTTTATTTTAGCATCGGTTGCATCATTGCCGTTCATTTGTCATCATCATCATCATCATCATCATTTATTTTCATCGTCAGTATCATCGTGAAAAGGTTGAGACTGTGCTTAACACGGCTTCAACTTTGAGTTGGGTACAACTCAAGTTAATTGTATTTATAATAATTTATATTAATTGAAAGGTTGACTGCTTTTAAATTTCAAATTTACATGATTTAGCTGATTGTTTCAGCTATCTGAAAATCTTAAGTATATTGTTTTTTAACTACTTTAGAATCAGTCTATTTATTTTAAATTTCACGTAACTTTCATATATAGTTTATACATTCGAAGTCGTTATTAAGTAAAGTTGTCTATTTTCAAGCGGAAAAAAAAATCTTCAAGCTTTAAATATTTCAAAAGTCATTGTTGTTTTTGTGAAATTGTTATTTTAAAGAGCATTCTCTTATTTGTACCTGCATTTATGAATTATAAAAGAGGTTAGCGAAAATTTGTATACACATTTACTTATTCATTTATTTGGCTTTCTAGCATTACAAGAATAACTTCCAAATTGTTGTTGTAGTCACGATTAAAATTCTGACACAATAAAAAATCCTTGAGTTCTTGTACATATATATAATAAAATATAATTATATTAGATTAGCACGCACTATTTGGACTTGCTTTTCCGAACACATTGCCTCTGTTTTGATTCTGAAACAAAATTCGAAAGTTACACTAAGTATCATTTCATTTTTTTCGATATAAGAACCGCTTCAAAATTTTTATTTATTTGAATATCAAGGAACAATCATGAATTAATCTGCAATAGAGTTTTAATGCATAACATAACATATAACTTATAACAATACCAATGGCGTTCAATAACCGGGCAAGAATGTGTTTGTCAAAAGATATTAATACCTTATTAGAAGCTTTGTCAATGTGGTCGATGACAGCACTCACGAAAGGCATGGAAAGAAGTACGAGTAGTTAAAGAGATAAGTGTGGAATATCAATGAGTAACCGTATGAATACTCATATTCATACTTATACTCATACTCATACTCAGACTCAGAGTCACAGCTAGATTCGTACGAGGTCTAGGTGTGCAGCTGACAACTGCATTTCCGCTGAAGTTTGTGGCCCAAAGGCGACAACAACAACAACCACAACAACCACAGCAACCTTGCAACATTGCAACGGATCAACATTTTGGATGGCGTCAGTAACTGAACTTGGAGTTGAAGTTGAAATTCAGCACTATGGGAAAAACACCAATATTTTAGCTCTAAACTCTAAATGTAAAACTATACATCTTAAATTTGGCTTTTACTAACATTATATACTTTTAATTGGACCCGATCCGACTATAAAAAACGTTGAAGAAATGTGGAATGTATTAGCAAAAAAGTTGGAATCTTGAAACTTTGCATTAATACTAGTTAAACTAAAGTGGATTATAAGACTTTTTTGTTGTGTAATTTGGATCTTATCCTTCTCCGATCAATACAGAAATTTATACTTAAACTAAAGTAGAATTTATGATATATTTTAATTTATTCATAAAATTATATTCAAATTTTTAGCATAAATGTCTGCAACGTGTGTTTTTCCAAAATTGGACAAATGATTCTTGATGATTTAGTTAATAACCTTTTAACAAAACTTGTGAACTTGTTAACAATACAATCACAATACGTGTTGCAAATTACAACAAAATTAGCTAAATATTTTTAGTTCACATAGCACCTCTAAATCAGATACTATGATCGGGTCCAAACATCCTGCGTGTTCCGACTCGAAAAATAGCATTTTTAGATACTAAAAAAAATTAAAATTAAAGTGAAGAATATCAGAATTTTTCCACAGTGTCAAGGAGAGAGTCACAGGAAACGCAATCATAAATCGCAATGATGGTCATTGCAATAGAACTATAGAGAGAATAGAGCAGAGAGAGAGAGAGAGAGAGAGAGAGAGAGAGAGAGAGAGAGAGAGAGAGCGATAGAATTATTTTGCCGTGGCAATTAGCCTGGTCAGTGGCGATCTTAGGTTGTTGTTGTCGACTGTTGTTGTATTTGTTGCACGCTGTTCGCCTGAAAGCAACCAGGAAATGTTTGACCAAAACACTTGTCAGATTGCATGTTCAATTCTAATAATATAATTTTTTGTTGCCTGGGCAATATTTGCGTGCCTGGGCATTGTCCCAAGAGTTATCGACATGCTTTGTGGCACGGTCTCCTCTCCGGGTGTCTGTATTACAACATCATTAGAATTTGATTTGCATTTCCTTGGTGCGCGACGCGATGCGACGCGACGCGTCACAAACATGGCATTAAAGTCCATTTAGCTGTCGTGTGGCAATTATTGATCAACAAGGTGCCACAATCGGTCAGCCAATGGGCCCTGCCACTGCCACAAGAGTTGCAGCTGCTGCTGCTGCTGCTGCTGCTGCTGGTGGTCAAGACTGTGTTGCACAGATTACGATTACTTTTCTTCTTGTATTTTCTTCTAGCACTATAGGAAAAAGTGCCCAGCATGGAACGCCTTCAGTTGTGATTTGAAAACCGTTGCTGGCGAGCAATTTTATGCTTGATGTTGCCACAACAGGCCGCAACTTTGATTCCTGCCCCGTCTTCGGCGTGCTACAGCTTGTGGCAGCGTTAGTTGGCCATAACCAACAACAATGTCGTTGTCGCTGTCGCTGTCGCTGTCTATTGTGGACTGGGTTTGTTGACTGACGCGCTGCTGACATTTTCTTGCCACTGTGCGGAGTTGCCCCTGTTGGTTGCTGGTTGTTGGTTGTTGGTTGCTGGTTGCCTGCCCCTCAGCATGCTTTCGCTCGAGCTGCAAGCGTTTAAATATTTATGTCTTATGTACTTAAGTTAATCACATCAAAGCGATAAGTCCCAACTGGCAACAACACAACAACCGTTGCAAGTTGCAACAACCAGCATTCAAATCATTTCCCTTCTCAACACTACATATTTATGCACAATTTCCAGTTTCTTATTGTCGCTTAGTCTTTTTGCCAAGTAAATGGCAAATGACATAAAACTCACAACCCAAAACTATTATTATTGTGTTTCTTTCTCTTTATCTCTTCTTTTAAGTGTCATTTATTGAGTCGTTAAAATTCCTCTGTGCAGTTTGCTTAAAATATTTTAATTATTTAATGACACTTAAAGCTGTTGCAGTTGGCCACAACAAGACAAGTCAACACAGGTCCACAACAGTTTTTGGCTAGTTGAATGTTCATTTAACAAATTACCAAAAATGGTGACCCAAACCGCCAAAAGAACAAATGAAATTGCAGCAACAATAAAGCAACAGTAATAACAGCAATAACAGCAATAACAACAACAGCAACAATAGCAACAACTGCAACAATAACATTAAAAAAACAACGGCGACAACAAACCACGATAACAATAACAATGCCAATGTTAAGGACCCATAAATATGGCTTTAAAAGTTGTTGTTATTGCTGTTATTATACACTAACTGAAAGTGGATATAACAGCTTTTTTAATGTGTTTTATTGTTTTATTTCTTTTATTTTATTTTTAACAGAATTAAATTAAGAATCTAAACAATTCAATTGCATATTAAATTTAAGTTAATACCTGAAAAGAGTTACATTTAAATTAAAGTTTAAGTCTGGTGGAATACAAAAGTTATAATTGATCCATAATTTATTGCAAGGATTGGAGAAAACTCAGAAAAGTTCAATGAGATCAATCAGAGATTTACCAAAGATACCTAGTAAGTGTGTTACTCTTCCAAAAACAATAGCAAATAATTGTTAATATAAATATAAATAAATATATAAATAAATATAAATATTTTTCATATTTAATCATTAAAACGGGTATAATTTTTCCAATGAAAACTAATATTTATACTTATCAACAGACCTTCATTTATTACATTGAACTTATTGCATTAAAGAATATTAATAATTATAAAATTGTCGGCATTTTAGTAACTCAGCTTATAAAGTCTAGAAAATATAGGAAACATAGTTATTACACAAATATTAAAATTAAGAAATTCCATTATTTAAATAAGTGTTCCATGAACATATATAAAAACAAATAAACTTATTTCATCGTTTAACTGCCAGTCTCTAAATAAATTTTGATAAGGGAATTCAAACGGCGACTTGACATAATAATTTATCCAGCTGCTGTGGCGATTGTTGGCGGCATTTGCTTTTGCACGGCGTGTGGCAACGTTGTTGCATTTCATTAATTTACGATTATTGACAAAAATTGTTCAGGCTGGCGACTCAGTTGTTTTGGCCATTTTTGGGCTGGCCATTTGCAGATTAGAAGCCAATTTGGTGTGAAGTGCGCGCCGCAGTCTGGACTCTGCACGCCTCTGCCACAGTCGCTGCCACTGCCACTTTAACGGCAGCTGGCACTGCATCAATCAATGCAACTAAGGTGAGTGGCGGGAATGAGATAAGGTGGTGGCGAGGAGGAGAGAGGGGCAGAGCGAACAGGTTAAGGAAGGAAGATGGAGGACAAACTGACCTTGCAATGAGGAAGTGACATTCATCACTGTCCCGAGCAGCAGCCGAGCTACAAAATTTTCGTGTGAATTCATCTTATTTATGTGGGCAATTAGTCTGAACTTGGACTTCGCCTGGGTCTGAGACTGGAACTGGAATTAGGACTGGACACTGGACACTGGGACTCGGACTGGGACTCGGACTGGGACTCGGACTGGGACTCGGACTGGGACTCGGACTGGACTGAAGCCAGAGCTAATGAGCGTTAGACGTTTGCAGGGGAAGTTTGGAGGAGGGGGCATTAGTATTTTGATAATTTATTTATTTTTAATATGTTGCACTCTCCTGTCTTCTGTAACCCCCCCCCCCCACTCCCTGGGTTTCCGCGGGTTGGCGCTGCTCATCGTCAGGCATCGTGCGGCCCACTTGGAATTTTACAACTCAATAAATTGGCAACGCTTCTATCTGCACTTACCAATCAATGAAGACTCCCTTCCTTACTCTTTTCCCACTAGTGTGTGCTCAATTATTGTTCTAACGGCATTTGGGCAATTTAGTGCCGCCTTTTTGGGTGGGCAGTGCGATGACCGCAGTCGATGTTGCCCCGGCTGCTGTTGCTACAACTTGTGGCAGCCATTGTCTGCTGCTTCTGCTGCTTCTGCCTGCCTCTACACCCAACTCCAATTTGACTCTGGCTGCGTGCGCTGGAGGCTCTCGTCTGTCCTGTGCTCCGGACATGGGCCACAGAGCGACGGAGGCCACACAAAATCATCAACATAAATTTTGTTTCAGTGCGTCGCTAGTCGGGGGGAGTCGCGAAAGGAAATCGACTGGACTTGAGTGGAATGGCGAGTGGAGAACGGAGAATGGAGAATGGAGAACGGAGAACGGAGGGTGCAAAGTGGAGGAGATCTCGCGCGATTTTTGGGTGTTGAAACTCATAAGCAAGCGCCGATTTTGGCCATAAAATTGACAGCTTATGGCTAGGAAATTGAAAAACGGCTTGTTCTATTCATGCTTATCTATTGCATGATCATCCATAAAGTGGAAATAGTTATGATCGATTAAATGCATCGAGTGGCTAATGAGACCGATCCTAATCTTAGTCTAATACAAAAATATAGCTAACAACCTTTGGAAATAAATGCGAGTTGTTAAGAAAAAAATGAGATTTTACTGAATTAGCTATAAAGTATAACTCAGGGAGATAACTAATATTGTTTATTCGGTTTCGATTTATTAAAATTTAAAACACAGATGTCTGTTGACTTATTTTATAAATTTAATTTAAATATAATCGATAATGGTTACATCTTTCTTTTAAGTGTGATAATAACTGGATATCTAAATTAGTATTTTAGAAAATTGACAGATTTAAATGGGTGTCTTTCAAATTATTAAATAATTCCAAACATTATTAATCAACCATTTCTATTACTCCAATTCTTGCGTCATTTTAATTTATTTCACAATTTATGTTGGCTCATAAAAACGTCAAGTAAATGGATCACTGACAGTTCTTTCGTAAACTTTTCTATTTAGAAATTCTTCAGTTCTTTTTCACTCTCTTTTGACTGACCACCAAACTCACAGACATTATTTTGGGGCCAGACTTATGAATATATTTTCTATCTTTTTTGGCTTTGGCTAATTTGTTGGGCGCTCAACGACGAACATTTTAATGAATTTTTTTGAATTTTAATATGCAACAACAACAATAGCAACAATAGCGACAACAGTAACAACTCAGCTGACAGCAAAAGAGGCGTTAAATGTTCTGCAGTTCTGAAAGTACCGTTTGCTGTGCGTTATGGTTTGTTGACTGCCGGCGACAACTTCCGACGCACCAACAACAACATCGACATCAACAGCAACAACAGCAACAACAGCAACAACTGGAAAAGGCCAACAGCCAACAACAATAACAACAACAATAACAAGAACCACAACTGGACGCACCGTTGCGGGTGGCTTGGAGCCGTCAACACAGTTGTGTTCCCACTGTACATTAGGGTGCATCGATTTGAATGTCACCAGAAAAGTGTAAAAATAATCATTCAAATTCGTTATCTAAGATGATTTCACTAATAAGTCATGGTTATAATATTATTTCCTGGCTCCCGCTTTTTGAGTTGTAGAATTAATTATATTTTTCATTCTTAAGCCTATTAATAATAAACATAATACTTATATACCATGATAGAAGTACTTATTTTTAGTCCCGAAAAGATTGATACTGGAACTCTTGTTAGGACAACGACTATCAAAACTAAAATCCCGTGCAAAAACTAAAATCCCGTAAAATTCGGTCACTCTGAATTTATTTTAGAAACATCGGATCTCGATGAAAACTTCTTGGAATTGACCGTAGATTATGAATTTGACTTACTATTTTTTTGTGATAAATAAAGCGATGCACCCTACTGTATATGTTGGTGAAGGGGAGGGAGGATGTTGATTTCGGGGTGAAAGAATTGAAAATTGCCTTTCGCGTTCTACTTGGGCTTCTGCAGAGCGCAAAGTGTATTTAATTTAGCAGTTAATTAAATTTTCTACACTTTTGGCCAACTCACTTAAGCGTCAGCAGGCGGCATCTTTAAGTTTTGCCCTTAAATAAACTTTAATTCGCAGCGGGCAGTCGGGCGGTTGGGCGGTTGGGCGGGTCAATAGCAACAACAATGGTAAAACGACAAAACACCTGCTAATGACCCAAAATTGGCGACTGCAGTGAAAAGTCGTAAAGCAGCCAAATGAGTCAATAACACCTGAAAAGTTCAAACAGCAACAACAAGTGAAACACCTGCTGTTTGCATAATTTTATTCCCA
Source organism: Drosophila sp. st01m (assembly GCA_018901795.1). Classification (NCBI taxonomy): domain Eukaryota; kingdom Metazoa; phylum Arthropoda; class Insecta; order Diptera; family Drosophilidae; genus Drosophila; species Drosophila sp. st01m. Next base: position 868,928 of record JAEIFG010000334.1, read on the forward strand.
AAAACTCAATAGTTGCCCTGCCGCCTGCCACCTGCCACATGCCACATGCCACCCTTCTCTTTGTCTTATTATTCGCATTTTCATTAATTGGAATTTCTTTGACTTGACTCCTGGGGGTTTTGTGCCACCAACAAAAACAACAACAACAACAACAACACTAATCACAAAAACAATGATACCAACAACTTTGAACACCGGTAGCCTCGATTATGGGTTTGGCTTTGGTTTTATTTTCTTGCTTGCGTCGCGCCTGAATGCGGCTTAATAAAACCAGACAATGGACAAATCTATTAATAAAGTTATGAAACTCGCAATTGTACTTAAAAATAGGGTGTGTTGAGCGTCGGGACAAAGAAAGTAATCGTAACAGTAGCAATTGTAACAAAGCCAAAACAATTACGGTCTTCAATTCATTTATTTTGAGAAGTTATTCAATTACATCCAACTTCATGGTATTTAAATATTATTTAAACCACAAACCCAAATATGAAGTAATAAGTACAATATTAACATAGGAAAATTATTAATATTAATCCATAATTCAATTAACAACTGAGGTTTTCATTTTTTCAGGGATCTTTAATAATTGTTATTTTAATGTCAATATAATAATAAGAAACACAGAATAACGACGCTTTAAAAGTCCCGTTGCAGCTTAACGTATTAAAAGGTTGGCTTTGAACAATGATAATAATTAATTTTATAAACATTAGTTTCATAAACATCTATTTATGCTTTTTTATTTTACTTTCCAAAGTAAAAATAATTTTTAATTTGAATATATTTATTTCCTTAAGGTACAGAAATATACTTTACTTAGAAATCACTTTGGCGATATAAACCATATAATTGACGAGGTACTCAAATATTTTTTAAGCCACTAAACCCAAATTTAAAGTAATAAATTTAATGGTTTACACATAAGTCCAATATTATTATTGAAAATAATGAATATTAATCCATAATTCAATTAACAACTGAGGTTTTCTTTTTCAGGGATCTTTAATAATTGTTATTTTAATGTCAATATAAAAATAAGAAACACAGAATAACGGCGAGAATAAGAGTCCCGTTATAAAGGTTGGCTTTGAACAATGATAATAATTAATTTTATAAACATTAGTTTCATAAACATCTTATTTATGCTTTTTATTTTACTTTCCAAAGTAAAAATAATTTTTTATTTAAATATATTTATTTCCTTAAGGTACAGAAATATAGTTTACTTAGAAATCACTTTGACGATATAAACCATATAATTGACGAGGTACTAAAATATTTTTGTAGCCACTTAACCCAAATTAAAAGTAATAAATTTAATGGTTTACACATAAGTCCAATATTAAAATTGGAAATTATGATTATTAATTTATAACTTAATTGACAACTGAGGTTTTCGTTTTTTTCAGGGATCCTAAATAAATATATACGCAATAAAAGATTATCGTTAATTTGTTAAATTTATTTAGATTAACAAACAAAATACTGTTCGTAAAATTATTATGTTAGTTTCTATCCTTTGGTTACAGATTAAAGAGGACGTTAATTGTTTGAAGTGCTATAATTAACGCAGTATTGAAAGTTAACGCGTTTCAATTCGTTTGATTGCATTGCAATTCATGTGTTTGTTGAAGTAAAAGTAAAAATTTGACTCAATTTGTGGCCACACTTGAGCCTTAGTTATTTGTTTGCTTATTTATGAAATGTGCCATGGCAACCACCCAATGAGCTGGCCACATGAACCAACAAACCACCCACCCACCCACTCAACGACCTAATCACCCAACCACTCTGACCCCCACTCCCCTCACAACTCCTCACTGCACGGGCAAAACAGAGTCAACGAGTCAGTGTTAACAGCTGTTTGTCTGTATAACAGACATATAACAGCTGTAGGTATAACAGCGAAAGAGCGAGAGAGGGAGAGAGGGAACAAGCAAAAAGTAAACAAGAAGCGCAAACCGGCTGTTGTTGTTGTTGTTTTTGCTGCTGTTGCTGCAGTTTTTACTTCCGATAAAGAGCATGCGAGTAAGGGAAGCACTGAGAGAGCGAGAGAGCTAAGCAAAGAGAGCGTTGTGAAGAGAGCGAGCAGGTAATTGCTGCTGCCTTTGCAGTTGCTGTTCTTGTTGTTCGGCTTTCTACTACTTTTCTACAAATACTACGACTACTACTATTTTAACAGCTGCTGCTGCTGCTGCTGCTGCTGCTGCTGCTGTTGGTGCTGTTATAGTGCAGAAGTATTTTTGGGCAAGCGGAAGCACCACCAAAGAGAGACCGAAATGACAACGACTTAAAACGACTCGTTCGACTTTGGCTTCGGGCCGACAGCGACAGCGACGGCGACAGCGATGCGAAAAACCAGTTAACTGCTTTGGCTGTGGCGTTGGCGTTGCCAGCAATTGTAGCAAGCAGCAGCAGCAGCAGCAGCAGCAGCAGCTCCAACTCTTGGCCAAATAGTCGCATGGGTTTCAGTTGAGCTTTGCCAGCCGAAACGACAACAACGACGACGACGCTGCGTTGGGTGCATCTCGATTTAAGCTCTCAGACTCATTGACGAGTTCGCGTCGCGTGCAACAAACAAGCAAACAACCAATCAAGCAAACACTAAACACAACTACAAGTTCAAGACAAGCCAATATTAACAACATAAATACGAATACAAAACGGTAAATTCAGTTGCTCAAAACGTAAACAAATACAAAACACAAAAAAAAAAAAAAAACAAAATAAAAATAGCTAATTAATCAGAGGGAAAGAAGAATAAAAAATAAAATAAAAAACAGGCAACAACTCCGGGAGGCCATTTCGCTAACCTCCCCTTTAGGCCAACAACAGAAACCAGTTTCAGACACACAGCAATAATTAAAATAAAACAACAACAGCAACAACAACAACAACATGAAGAGAATTTACTTATATTATTTTAAGTAGCAGCAGAAGCTTTAGTAAATTGCATTAAACTTAAACAAAAGGGCAGCTCGTGCTTGACAAAAACAAAAACTGCTAGTATCTGTGTGTGTTAGTGTGTGTTGGTGTGTGTTGGTGTGTGTTGGTGTGTGTGTGATGACTGCCTTCTAAACAGCCTTGAAAGCTGCCTCTGCTGCACTGTCAACCGAGCAGCAGCAACAACACGAGCAACAAAGCGTTCCACAAGTCACAACAAAAGCAGAAGCAACAGCAACAGCAACAGCAACAAGAGGCAAAGAGGCAAAGAGCCAAAGCCAAAGCCAAAGCTGACGATGCTAGAAAGACGCGCAGCTGACTTTATGACGTCGCCAGTTTGGCGTGTTAACCTGGCCAAGAGCAGCAACAGCAACAACAACAGCAACAGCAACAGCAACATCAGCTACCTGGCTAGACATGAAACCTGGTGTTGTGTCTATCTGTTGCTGCCAGCCTGCTTGCAACTGCAACACACACACACACACACACACACACATGCGAGCTCACACTTGAAAACATGTACGCACACACTCAAGCAAACTCACACACTCTGACTTGTGCTTCGCAGAGAGCAACAACAAAAAGTTGTAGCAGTTGAACAACAAAAAAGAAAACTGAAAATAAAAGAAAATTCGCTTTTGTTTTTTATGAGTTTTTCCCATAAATTCTGCAACAGTTGCCCATAGAACGGATGAACTACAAATTTTCAGCTAAAAGCTAAGAAAATCGCTAAAAGGCGCGCAAAATTGTGTGTATGTGCATATGTGTGTGAGCGAGAGTCTGCATGTGTGTGTGTGTGTGGAAAAACCGGTTGCAGTTGAGTTAGTTTTTTGCGCTTGGCTTTTTCGCGCTGGGCGAAAATAAATAAAAGCGATTAACTTGAGACAGTTTTAGTAGCCAGCCCCCAAATCCACACACAATGCACAAACACTATATATACATACACTATATATACATAAAGACATATATAGAGAGTGGCCGGCAGTTTTTTTTTCTTTTTCTTTTACATATTTGCAACATAAATCTGCAGGGCATAAACTCCAGCTTCAGCTTCTCTTTGTAACTTGCCACCAGTTACAGTGCCACACATACAATATATTTTCCAAATGATTATTTGCTTAACTATAGTTTAGCTTATTTCTCTCTTTTTCTCTTTCTTTCCTTATTGCCTTTGTTTGCCTGTTATTCATTTGCCTTGTTCTCTTTTGCATATCTTTTGTATATTTTGCAGCATGATTTTCACACACAACTGGAGGTCAAAAGAAATGAAAATTTTCAAAAGAATTTCATAATTTACTTTTCAGTTTTTTTGTGTGTGTGCGTCTGTGTGGTCTGTGCATGTGTATGTGTATGTGTATGTGTGTGATTGTGTTTCAAACAAAAAATAAAATAATATTTATAATATGTATGATATTTTATTGTGTATTTGATTTGTGGCTCCGTTTCTAACCTCGTCTTTTGCATTATTGATTGTAATTGATGGCCAAAAGGCATTCGCAACAACGCGTAACATTTTAAGCCGGGACAAGCCGGAACAAGCCGGAGAGGAGCTGGCCCAAAATCAGCATAAACGAAGCACGAATCTTTGGACTGGTGTCTGACTAGGAGAACGGATTTTCATTAATCACAGGTGAGTTGTTCATGTGCCCCACTAACTAATTTGGCCAAAACGTTGCTCGATCGATGCAGCTTTACATAATATGCAACATGGGAGTTGCGAGAAATTAGGGAATGGGAAAAGGAACATTAATTCTAATAGTAGTAGCAATAGGAAGTCGAAGTAGGAGTAGAAGTGGAGGTGGAGGTGGCAGTTGGCACAATGGGTGTCTTAAGTCAGCACAGCTTAACTTCAGCAATTTCAAAATGTGTTTTCACTGACTCGATTCCGGTTAATTGCATTTTGGCCAATAGCAAACGGAATAGCAAACGGCCAATGCGTTTATATATGCTTCATTAGATTGTAGCTAACATTGACAGTAAGCTCTCAATTGGATGAGTGACTTCATAATGTTTATTTTTATTAAATATTTGATGAATTCGATTGCAGATAAATTGTTAAGACCACAGAATTTGCTTTGGAGTAACATGTATAATAATATATTACTGTCATTTGTGCGGTAATTTGTTTAAGCGGTATCTTAAAATCGAAGCAAATTTATTTGTTGAGTTTTCTGAAACATTTTATGCTTCTCTTTACGTTGGAACTGCGTTTAATCAACGCCTTTAATGTCTCATTTTATGCACACATTAATTACTCAAATTGCTTTCATTACGTATATTGTTCTGCTCCCTTTGGTGGTACAGGGGTCAAAAATATATTGTAGTATATAGTATACACCCATGGGATAATGAAATTGAATTACTTGTAAGCTCAAATGCATGCAACTGTCTAATGAGAAAGACTTTCAATTACGCGTATGCGTATGCGTAATAATCTAGTTGTTTGGTTCATTTAAATATTGCTCATACGCCACGTGAGCTAATTGCTGTTAAAATTCACGCACACACACATACGCACTATGTGAGAGACAAACAATACGTGTTTTGAATTATTAAAAAGCCGTCAAAGATGTGCGTAAAACAAATCAATTAAAATTCTGTGTGCTAAATATATATAGGTAGACAGAAATCGTATATAGTTTGTCTCCCTCCATTAAACGCTGCGTTTTATCTGCATCGCTTTGTTGATATTGTTATTGTTTTGTTTTTGTTCTTGTTGCTTACGTTTATGTTGATATTTATGTTTATGTTTTATGCTCCCTCCGCTCGACACCTTTGCAATCTGCATAACAATGGCCTGAAAGCTGCTTAAATGCTGCCATTTTCAGAGGCAACAACATTTTAATTAAAAATCTTTTGCTGCGCTGCGTTTTTGGGTTCGTTGCGGATTTGCCCCGTTTTTGCACGTGTGCGACAAGCCCCCTCGTTGCCACGCCCCCACAGCCAAATGGGCAACACAGACAGACAGAAACAGACAGACGGACAGACAGACGGACAGCCGACGGCAATAAATGTTAACAAGCATGCCAAATTTGCATAAAATGTGCGCGTCTCATTTTTCAGCTTGCAAATTCAAATTCAAATTCAAATTCAAAAGCCCAAAACGAGTCAATTTTTGCATTTGAAATTTCTGCGTTTCGTTTTGTTATGTTTTGTTTTGAAATTGTTGTCTCTTCCGTATGTGTTGGTGTTGGCAATTAAGCGGACATCTAATTAATCATACAATTTCAAATTTTTATATACTATACACTTTATATTGCAACCGTCGATAGGCATTTCTATAATAGATGCAAAAAATGTTGGCGATACTATATGCAAAACGTATTTTTATGCTTGATTTATGATAATTGGAAATTGTTAAAGTTATTATTACAAATTGCAGCTAAAATCAAAGTCTGTAATTGTGCACCATAAGTATTTATTGTCTATCATTTTTATTGCCACAGGAAATATTCCAATAATTTTTACATTATGAAAATCAAACAATTTGTGAATTTTTTCATAAAATTTTTTTGATATAGTTATTTATTACATGGCTACCTGAAATGTTCAGCTGATCTTTTAATTATATTTAAGATGAATACAAGCCAATTTTTAACGGATTTGTTTGATAATAATTAGAACACTTAGTTTGTTATTTTATATTTTGCTAATTGAGAACTTTGTTTCATTGCTACGCAGCTTAAATTCTCGAATAGAATAAAATGACACGGATTCGAATCCTGGTATTTTTTTCAAACCGAGGTTCTAGATATGTGATAGGTCAGCGACTTTCTGGGCCAGACTACTATATGGTATTTAAATAAAAATTGAAACATTCATTTTATTCACATATCTCCATTGTCCTCTTCCGGTTTCTCAATTGCTGTTGTAGATTTTATATTTTCATGAAATTCGTTTGTGAATCGCATTTCCTTGTCGTTTTCCAATAACTTCCATTTCCATTTGAATTCCCAAATGCCACGCCCATCTCAAATTACTGTATTACTTAACCAATTAAAATCCACTTGTGAATTTTGGGATATAATTACATGAAACCGATTTAACATCCAAAAGTGTTCGAATTGAATGCCGAATAATTGAATTGAATGAACACTGCGCTAATAAAGGCGTGGGTGGGCGTGGCACTGCATTAAGTGAAGGCATCATTCATCATTCCTTTCCCAAATGTTGTTGCTATTGTTGTTTTCTTTTTACTAATTAATATTGCATTAATTAATATGCAATTGCATTGCATATAAATCAACAAACATTTGCATTTGACTCGATTCCGTTTCCATTTTCAATTACAACTCCAAAATGTTCATAAATCATCTGAATTATTCTTGGGTTCATTAAAAAAAGAAAATTGCGTTTATTTCGATTACAAATTGAAGTTTTGTGTGTCGAGTGTTAAATTGGAGTTAATTTTAATTATGGCCAGAGAACGCACACGTTAAATTGCCTTTTAAAATTCAATTTACATTTCGGTTACACTCTTGACCAAGTCATAATTAAATACTGCTGCGAGGTGGGTCTATGAAGTTACTAGAATACATGTATGAAAATGAACAATTTTATTTTTATTAACTTTAATTTACTTATTTACTTTGAAATCAAAAAATCCCTATCAGTTACAGTATTAAAAACAGATTAATTATATGTCATTATTAAATGCACATGTGGGACGCTTTAGAAGTAAATCCATTGACATCGTTTTTAATGCCATAGTTTAAAAACTTTCATTTGAAATTAAACGCTTCGATTGAAATTAAAAAACAAATATGTAAGTAGGAAAACCAAACCCCATTTATAACAATTTCCATGTGTTTTCTGCGAGTCATATTCATTATGGAATTAATATATGCATATAGACTCATTCATTCCATCTTTAATGAAAGTAATGAAACGATTAATGAGTAAAATGAATTTTAGTGACCTGAAAATGTACTAAATAAGTGAAACTTGTAATTGCTTGCACAACCCTCGCATTAAATTCTTATGCGCAGTTTCATTGGAGCAAAAGACGCAAGTAGAACTTATGGTTTATTGTCTTGAGTCTTCTTGTGACTTGGGCCAAACAATTACGCGCATGTGCGTAAGACTCTGTTAACTTGGCTCTGAGCTGGGAGCTGGGAGCTTGAAGCTTGAAGCTTGCTGCCTGGGCTCTCAACAGGAAGCTGCGTCGCTTGGCATTTAAAAACGTATTAATTTTGACGCGCCAGTTGTGGTTGTTGTTGCTGTGTGTTGTGTTGTGTTGTGTTGTAGCTTGTAGCTGATGATGGTATCTATAGAGATTTGGCCCGGACTTACAGCCAAGAGAGTGATATAAACGCGAATAAGTTACGTCAATTTTTGCTGTTGGCTTTTGGGATACATTTTGGAAAAGGTCTACAACCTTGGAGTTGGCCAAGTTGAGATTTGAGATTTGAGTTTGCTTTGCTTTGATTATTACCATTAATTTAGTCGATGCTGTAAACGGATTGCTTTACGTTTGACAAATGATGTGAAAGAAAAGAAGCCAAGAATCTGTGCACTATACGAATTTGCTTAAGATGTGTGTAAATATTAGCATAAATATTACAATAATCGAAGACTATTTAATGCTAATGAGTGATCATCTGATATGTCAAGTTACCGCCGGCAGACACAATAAAGAAGAGAACGGGAGAGAACAGAACAGAACAGAACAGAACAGAACAGAATAGAACAGAATAGAAGAGAAGGGAAGAACAGAACAGAACAGAATTGACCAGGCCAATGGAGCCAATGACCCAAACGCAACTGTTAAATAAACGAGCAATTATTAATGCGAACTCAAGTCGATCTGCGTCGTTTGTTGGTAACTCTTGTCTGAGTTACTACGAGTATATAAAACATTTCATTACACGATACAATTGAGTGAACGCCTTGAACTTCCGCTAAAAGAAGTTCAAATACACGCAGACAGATACAGATACAACGATACAGATACAGCGGCCAATGGAATGACAGTCAAGAAACGAAGACAGTCATTTTATGCTGAGTTGTGGCTTTATGTGTGTGTGTGTGTTTCTGTGTGTGTGTGTGTTTGTGTGTGTGTGTGTGTGTGTGTGTGTGACTCAAGTTGAAGGCATGTTTCACACTTCAGAGCCTATCGGCGGACGTAAAAAGCCAAACAAATTGTAAAGTCATAGGCAAAGGCAACGACGATGAAGACGAAGCGCAGAAATGGCAACAACAACCAAGTCCCAGTCCAAGTCCAAGTCCAAGACGAAGCTAGAGCTGGAGCTGGAGCTGGAGATGAAGTTGGACTCGGAGTGACTGCAGCCAAAGTTAAGCAGTACAAAAAGGCTTTTAATTTTAATTTGCATATGGCAGAACGCGCTCGAGCAGCGCAACGAAACCAGCAGATACAAAGTATTAAGTAAGTATCTGCTAGATACATGCATCGCAGCAAGTACTTAGAGAGCGCGGCGGCCCTTGCAATTTCAAGTGCCAACTTGTGGAAAACACAGCACAGCACAGCAACAGGGCAGCAGCAGCAGCAACAACAACAACAACAACAACAACAACAACAGCAGCAACAACAACATCAACAACATCAACTCTGCTGGCAAGTTGGACTTGGCCATGGCCCATGGCCTGGCAAAAATGCAAGTTAAATTTAATTTATTTCTGCTGCGATTGTCCAACCCCTCTCTCCGCTACACCCTCTCTTTCGCTCTCTCTCTTTCTCTGTCTCTGTCTCTGCCTATGTGTGTGTTTTCAGTGTGTGTGAAAAATGGCCAAAGGAGTCGGGCCAAGTCCAAGTCCAAGTCTCACTCTCTTCTTAAGTGGGGTTCAACTCTAATGACCGCGTGTGAAAATGAAAATGGAAATGCCACAAAGTTGTTGACGTCGACGTCGACGTCAGCGTCAGCGTCGGCGTCAACAACTGCGTCGGCGGCGTTGGCGGCAAATGTTGCGCTCTGCTGAGTGCGACTTGCGAGTCCAACTTCGACTTCGACTTCGACTTTAACTTCAGCTTTAGCTTCAACTTAAGCTGTAGACACGACTTGGTCGGGGCGCAACGCACTTGCCACATGCAACATGTGAACTTGTGAAAAATCGAAATTCCAATTCGTTGTTGTCGTTGTTGTTGTTGCTACGTCTGAGAATGATTTACGCTTAAATAACATGTTGCATGTGGCAAGCCAAGTATAGTAATGTGTCTTTGTTGCAGTCAGCCATCATATTTGCTTACCATTTCCACTTACCCTCGCACTCGCCCCCGCCCTCGCCCTGTTCCCTTTTGTACTGCTCCCCAATAAATTCTCATCTCATGTTCCCCAATCCCTGCTGACTGTCTGTGAGAGAGGCTGCCCCAAGTGGCATGTTATATTCAAAGCGCTGAGAAATAGAGAAATGGCAACCCGAATCACGAATTCAGGTCAGCATAGAACGTTGTTAACTTCTGTACAAATTATATTCAATTACGGAGCTGCTTTATCAAGATTTCAGCAGCTCAATTACGTCTCTCCACCCATGCAGAGGGTGAGGGGAAATGGACGGGGTCAAGTCAAGAGACAATTCCACAATTCTATCATTCTATCAAATTGAAAGCAGTCACCTTTTGCATGAAAGCAATTCCGAGTTCAGGCATAATTTTCATAATTATATAATAATCAATATATAGTCTAACAACAGCCGAAACATCCAACATAGAAACAATACAAACACCAATTTAGATGACAACAATACTGGGGAAATTGAAGGGAATACTCGACATGAGGATGCCCTATACTCAATACAATTGAGCTGCTTGTAATTTTATATCTTTACTTCGGCTGTTTGACAGTAACTGTGTGCGATCTTGATGATGTTGTTGGATGATTCTCTTTAATATGCTTACCCAAAATGTGAGGATTATTTAACTAAGTTATCTGCACCTTCTCATAAAATAATTTGAGTTATATTTGGTTAAATTTTACTATAAACAATTTAATATTGTAGTCGTTAAAATATTTGAAAAGTCAATCAATTCTAATTTTGATAATAGATTCAAATTATAAGTGCAGAAGTTGCAGTTGATAAAATAATAGATTTTTAAAGATAATAGATTCAAATTATAAGTGCAGAAGTTGCAGTTGATTAAATATTAGACTTCTAAAGTCAACATTTGGTAGCCCCCAAAGTAGAGCCACACAAATACGACTTGAATTTACACAAAATTATCAAGAGCAAACAAAAATTGCTAACCATATGGAAAGAGTTCAGGCCGAAAGGGTTAAAAGATACCTTTTACTGTCATCCGAAGTTCTTTGACAACAAAGCTTTCTCATTAATAAAATATTTAAATTTAAGATACCTTTTTGCAGCCTCTACCAGATTATAGGGTATGGGAAAAAGATTACTTCGGCACGTTTTAGACGAGACAACACTTAAAATGCCTTTAAACTGTGTTGAGTTTTTCGGCAGCAGTTGTTGTTGTTTCTGTTTTTGTTGTTGCTTTTGTTGCTGCCTCTTTTCGCATGACTTTTCAACAACAACAATTTTATAAAATTTGTCTTTAGTTTACTGAAAGCATTTGCCCAATTTGAATGGCACTCGCACTCATCTGTTTTTATGGCTGGCTTGTCGAATATGCCAAGCCGAAAACTAAACTCTAACTAAACAAAACAACTCAATTTAATTTCTTTTGCTTATGCAAAGATCGAAGTTGCAACGACAACAACAATAACAACGACAATGACAACGGCAGCTGCAAAAAGAAAATGTTGAAAGAAATCAAAAGGAAGAAAGAAAAAATCTATTGAAATTATTTCGTAATATTTGCAATTTGTTAAAACGTGCTCCGGTTGAAAGTTGAATTTGCATTTTGTTTGTTTGTTTGCCATTTGCTGCTGACATACTGCTATTGTAAATATTGTAATTGCTTAAAGGCTTTACTCAGCTCTTTTATTGTAACTGTGGTTTTTATTGTTGTTGTTTGCAATTGTTGTTGCTTGCAATTGTCTTATTTGCTGCTCATCGCTCTTCGATTGCTTGACCTGTGGCCTATGCGGCGTATGAGCAATTTCAGCAAACCCAAACTCAAATCTCAATAAATAAATGCTTATTATTTACACTTATAAATGATGCTTATTATTTACACTTATAAATGCACTATGTTGGCCGGTCTGTCAGTCAGTCAGTCGTCTGCCCAGACAAGCATATTTTCATATTTTCCACTTGCAAAAAAATTAACATGTGGAAACCACAACAACAACAATATTGTAAGTGGGTGTAACAACAAAAACAGCAGCGACAAATAATAAAAATGTTGCCCGAGTAACCTGCTGCAAAATGCATTTTAAAACTAAAGTAAATAATTTAATTAGCTGCTGTTGCTGCAGTCACAAAAATTTTAATTCATTTATTCATGTGCAGCCAACACACTTACCAAAAAAAGGAAGTTGCAACTTTGTGAATCGGTTTGTCAAAAAAATGTCAATTGAAAAATTCGCTTGTGTTCATTATAAATATTATTAATACACATAATAGGATTAAGCAAATTTAAAGAATTTAGCTTGATTGTAGATACATTTTTCCAACAATTATACTCACGTATTTAATATATTAATATGAACATATTCAATTATCAATTTTATTACACATTCGGTAATATGTGTAATATAAGATCCAATTTGCTGATGCTAAAAATAATAATCTAAAATTGGCAGTTATTAATGTGATAAGAAGAATTTTTGAAAATATATTTTTTTTGATTCAATACCTAAATATTTTTAAAAACAAAAGGAATTTAAATATTAAATTGTTTGGAAAATATACTATTGTCAATGAAAATTATATTAAAGAAATATTTATATAAATATCAGGCCACAAAAATTTAATGTATATAAAAAAACAACAATAAAAATAATTTCAAAAACTGACTTATTTTGTTATTTAATGTCTGAAGTATTGAATTGGTGTATATGTATATAAAAACCTTTATTCATATAAAATACTAACATTTGTGATTTTAAATGGTCTTAAAATCAGGATGTATTTTCTGCCATTTACAATTTGTGACCAATATTCTGAGACGAAATCATGGATATTGGAACTTATTTTGGATTAGTATTTATTGAACAATCGTTAGTATCCTGTCGTTTTATTTTAATCCTTCTCCCTCACATTATCCGGCTATCTCGCTCTCTTCTCACCTCTTAATTACTTTGAGTGCATTTAAACGTCATTGTGATCTTAATTTCCTGGTTATGTTTTTGCTTTTTGCTGCAGCCTCACAAATATTTTTTTTGTGTTTGACTAGAGCCGGTTTTTGTTTGTGTGTGTGTGTGTGTGTGTGTTTGTTTATTACACCGGACACGGTCTGCAATTTGGGGCACGCGCCTACAGCAACAAGCACACATGTTGATGGATTAAGAATAGGGGGCAGACGAAGAGAGAGAGGCGTGGGGGGGGGGAGGCTGAGATGTAGTGTGAAAAATGGCTAACTGCATTGGCAGCAGCAATTCGGCCAAAGTGACAAATATCTTGATACACAATGTGACAGGTACATTCTTTGTTGAGGTTGCGAAATCGTCGCCATCGAAAAACCTACAGATAGACAGACAGACAGACAGTTACCATAGATAGATGGATGAATGGGTAGACAGTTAGATACATATGCAGACAGATAAACTGTCCGAGAAGGAGATAGAGAGAGAGAGAGGGATGCAGACATATTGAGCTCAGAAATTTGGCACATGCCAATGACAACCGCAGCAGAAAAATGCCAAAAGCGAATGCAGCCAAATGGCAAATGATTTGTCAGCAATTGTTGATGGGGTGACAATGACAGGAAGTGGGTAAATGGGATGTGTGTGTGTGTGTGTGTGTGTCTGCCGAGGTAGTTGAAGCCAATTCGAGTACAGACTATGCTTTGCATATCGATTCGATTGCATTGTTCAATAAGGGCAACGGCAACACCTTGTGGCATGCGACAGTTGAGATGTCTGAGCAAATGCTCGGAAGGGGATAAATGTGAAGGGGCATTGGGAGATGTGATGAAGCTAATCAACGCAGAAGTATCACAACACCACATATTCGACATTCTGCTAATGACAGCAGCATTTCGATATCTAGTTCCAATGCATCAACAATAACAATCAATAGAAACATATAAAAATACTTAGACATAACCAGTATTCGGATATTTGGACAAGACTTTGATAACGATCCGAAACACACGTTTGACTAATAACAAGACTAAATTAAATAACAGTACAATAATAGTCGAATAATAATTTGATTTTGATTGGAAGTTCGAGATAGAGAGAGGGTCCAACTCTTGTGTTTGTATTTTATTTCATTTTACTTTATTTTGTTGTAACTATTATTTGCTTGAAACAGAATGCTAGAAATCTGCACATACAACCATATACAGTCGAGTTGTAAATAAATTGAGACATCGTTTGTGAGTAAGGTGTGTATGATTAAGACTTCTTTGGGGTCATATATGGTATATGAACAAAACATGTGAACGAAAGAGGTCTGTGTATGCCGGACAGAGTGAAGTGAACTGTTTTCTTGTAGATATATATTATTTGAAACAGAAGGGTAGAGAGAAACCCCTTTTTTTATTTTCGAATCTCCTGTTTCATTGTCGAATAATACTATATATCAGCAATATCTGTGTGAGGTGTCGCATAAACGATCTATTTTGAGAAATCGGTCAAAAACTCAGTTAATCCGATATGATTGTGATTTTGCACTTAAAGATAGGCTAGAAAATATTTCTTATTTTTATTAGTTAGTCCTAACTGTGAGCTCTTTAAAACGATATCGATTGTTATGATCAGTGGCAAAATATTGAGACTCCGTTAAAAATATACAGAAGACACGTTTATTTGGAATATATGAAATAAATGAAGAAGATTATCTGTAAAAAAATTATATTTTAATTAAAAGTGTGCTCTTGTATGACAAATATAATAATTTTTTAAATTATACCGACGAGAGAGAGAGGGAGAGAGAGAAAGTAAGGAAGAACGCGTAAAATTATTTTCGATACAAACTTCCCATCATTATTTCGATAATTTAGTTTGACTTTGGCGCCCTATTTTCGCTGAAGCGGCCCTGTTTTAAGGCCTGCTTCATCCTGTTTCCCTTCTATCCCCTTTTCAGCTACCTTTGGGGTGCAGCTTACCTCACACACACACCCACACACACACATACACACGCACTGATTGGCTGTGGCAAGATTCGAGTCGAAGTCGAAACGCTACTTTTATATGTTGTATATTGAATCTTTAATTGATTTTCGTCAGTCAGTCGACTGATTGAATTGGACTTAAATGCGACAAGCGACGCCAGCTGGGCAGACAATAGTCTGATCTCTTACCTTCGCCCTCTCCATCTCCATCTCCCTCTCGCTCCTTACTTCTTCATCAGCATCTCTTCATCTTTCTCTATTTTGCTGTACAGCAAAATTATCTAATTTCGTCGTCAGATCGTGATTGTACAACAAATGACATTTGACATGTTATGCGGATTTTGTACTTTGGGTTGTTTTGGGTTCACAATAAACTTAATTGTACGATAGGAAATACTGGAAACATTGTTGTGGTCGTTGTTGTTGTTGCCCCTAATACGCTAACCATTATGGTCTGTGGCTGCCATATGTGTTGGCTTATCTGTTGGTTGGTCAAAAAGTAGACAGAAAGTGTTCATAAATTTGGCTGCTAGTTGCAATTGTTTAATTGTTCGCAGTTGCATTTGTTGAAATGCATTTTTCATTCATATTTGTGTTCGTTTTGCTTTGTTGTTGTTGTTGTTGTTTAGTTGCTGTTGTTGTGGCCGGTAATCGGTTTAAAAGTGACTCAACTTTTGCCTGCATTTTAATGGATGTTGTTGTTGTTGTTGTTGCAGCTGAAAATTATTGTCAATTGTTGTTGCTGTTGCTGTTGTTGCTAGCCATGTGGCGCATAAGCCGAATTAATTTTCAACTGTTCGCTCGTTCGTTTGATTGTTTGTTTGTTTCCATTTGCTTTTTGGAGTTTTAATTGTGCAATTGTCTCGCTTTAGCATTTATTTTTGTTTTGGCCCGAAGTTCAAGTTGGCTTTTAACAACGTTGGCTTATGCAATGCACACTTGGCTAGTGCGACCTTAGCTCCATAAATTTTGGGCCAACCTATGACATCTG